>CM049380.1:31274248-31291748 GCA_026937815.1 Etheostoma perlongum
AAAGAAAAAGAAAATCTCGGCACTGATGCTTTGATTTGCAAAAGCTTTTTGATGCCATGTTACGAGGTAAAGCTCTGACTTCCTGCTGTCTGTTTGGACAGAGAAGCTCATTCGGTTAGCGCTCCAGTCTGCAGATATTGGACTAATGGTGAAGTTCTCCAGGAGTTAATTTATGAAAACACAGGATGGATCCCTGGACTCTGCAGGAAAACATTAGGCAGCGTGCAGTAATGCTCTCTTCAACTTGAGTGCAGCCAGTTCTTCCATTAAAGGTCTGTGTGCTGTCTGCTCTATAATTACTACAGCGGCTAATGCTCACTATGTTAAAGTGGCTTTAAAAAGAAGAGACCATACAGGGCTCTCGATGCTGCTGTGTTTCTGAAATGACCGCAGCATCAACAATGCAGCTGGACCACCAGACCTGCAGGGGAGAGTCACCTCCTGTATGGAGCTGAAGTGGTTTTTGGATGCTGTTGGGAGGAAGTCGGAGTCCAAATACTAGCGAGTCCGAGACAAGTCCGAAACCATATACTAGCAAGTCCGAGACAAGTCCGAGTCCAAATACTAGCGAGTCCCAGACAAGTCCGAGTCCAAATGCTAGCGAGTCCGAGACAAGTCCGAGTCCAAATACTAGCAAGTCCCAGACAAGTCCGAGTCCAAATGCTAGCGAGTCCGAGACAAGTCCGAGTCCAAATACTAGCGAGTCCGAGACAAGTCCGAGTCCAAATGCTAGCGAGTCCGAGACAAGTCCGAGTCCAAATACTAGCAAGTCCCAGACAAGTCCGAGTCCAAATACTAGCGAGTCCCAGACAAGTCCGAGTCCAAATGCTAGCGAGTCCGAGACAAGTCCGAGTCCAAATACTAGCAAGTCCCAGACAAGTCCGAGTCCAAATGCTAGCGAGTCCGAGACAAGTCCGAGTCCAAATACTAGCGAGTCCGAGACAAGTCCGAGTCCAAATGCTAGCAAGTCCGAGACAAGTCCGAGTCCAAATACTAGCGAGTCCGAGACAAGTCCGAGTCCAAATGCTAGCAAGTCCGAGACAAGTCCGAGACCAAATACTAGCGAGTCCAAATACTAGCGAGTCCGAGACAAGTCCGAGACCAAATACTAGCGAGTCCGAGACAAGTCCGAGTCCAAATACTAGCGAGTCAGAGACAAGTCCGAGACCCAATACTAGCGAGTCAGAGACAAGTCCGAGACCCAATACTAGCAAGTCCGAGACAAGTCCGAGTCCAAATACTAGCGAGTCCGAGACAAGTCCGAGTCCAAATGCTAGCAAGTCCGAGACAAGTCCGAGACCAAATACTAGCGAGTCCCAGACAAGTCCGAGTCCAAATGCTAGCGAGTCCGAGACAAGTCCGAGTCCAAATACTAGCAAGTCCCAGACAAGTCCGAGTCCAAATGCTAGCGAGTCCGAGACAAGTCCGAGTCCAAATACTAGCGAGTCCGAGACAAGTCCGAGTCCAAATGCTAGCAAGTCCGAGACAAGTCCGAGTCCAAATACTAGCGAGTCCGAGACAAGTCCGAGTCCAAATGCTAGCAAGTCCGAGACAAGTCCGAGACCAAATACTAGCGAGACCAAATACTAGCGAGTCCAAATACTAGCGAGTCCGAGACAAGTCCGAGACCAAATACTAGCGAGTCCGAGACAAGTCGGAGTCCAAATACTAGCGAGTCCAAGACAAGTCAGAGTCCAAATACTAGCGAGTCAGAGACAAGTCCGAGTCCAAATACTAGCGAGTCAGAGACAAGTCCGAGACCCAATACTAGCGAGTCAGAGACAAGTCCGAGACCCAATACTAGCAAGTCCGAGACAAGTCCGAGTCCAAATACTAGCGAGTCCGAGACAAGTCCGAGTCCAAATGCTAGCAAGTCCGAGACAAGTCCGAGACCAAATACTAGCGAGTCCAAATACTAGCGAGTCCGAGACAAGTCCGAGACCAAATACTAGCGAGTCCGAGACAAGTCGGAGTCCAAATACTAGCGAGTCCAAGACAAGTCAGAGTCCAAATACTAGCGAGTCAGAGACAAGTCAGAGTCCAAATACTAGCGAGTCAGAGACAAGTCCGAGACCCAATACTAGCGAGTCAGAGACAAGTCCGAGTCCAAATACTAGCGAGTCCGAGACAAGTCCGAGTCCAAATACTAGCGAATCCGAGACAAGTCTGAGTCCAAATACTAGCGAGTCCGAGACAAGTCCGAGTCCAAATACTAGCGAGTCCGAGACAAGTTCGAGACCAAATACTAGCGAGTCCAAACACTAGCAAGTCCGAGACAAGTCCGAGACCAAATACTAGCGAGTCCGAGACAAGTCGGAGTCCAAATACTAGCGAGACCGAGACAAGTCAGAGTCCAAATACCAGCGAGTTAGAGACAAGTCCGAGTCCAAATACCAGCGAGTTAGAGACAAGTCCGAGTCCAAATACTAGCGAGTCAGAGACAAGTCCGAGTCCAAATACTAGAGAGTCCGAGACAAGTCAGAGTCCAAATACCAGCGAGTTAGAGACAAGTCCGAGTCCAAATACCAGCGAGTATTTAGTACAGAAGGCATTTTTCTTTCAATATCACTTAATTCAGATAAAAGCGCGCAGGTGGAAACATGGCTGCAGTCTCATTCAGTCGCACGGCAGGGACACAGCAGTGCACGGGATCTCCATGGTTACCACACATTGATCGCCCGGCGTCCGTCACATGGGGAGCGTAATGAGACCCCACGGATCCACGCGACAACGCATGCCCTGGTCGACCCCCACACACACACACACACACACACACACACACACACACACACACACACATTTGACTTTTCTGGTTAAATGTTGACGGCAGTATTTCACTGATGATATTAATCTGGATTTGTCGCTCTCTCCTCATCATGCTGTCAGAAGGCCGGCCGGCTATTTTTTGTCTTTCGAAAGGCCAGATTAAAAAAAAAGGGTGGGGGGAGGGTTGAGGTGGCGGGGGGGGGGGGTCCTGTAATCTATAATGGAACAGACGTTATCATTATTGTTAAATAATGCACAGCGGCCACCAGCATCAAGTATTAATAACTTATTGAACGGAGCGGTTTCTGGTGACCTGCCTCTGGGCCCAAACTATGACATTGAACAGGACCTGTGTGTGTGTATGTATGTGTGTAAGTGTCTGTGTACCGTTGTCCCCATGTTGTCCCCATGTTGTCCCCATGTTGTCCCCATGTTGTCCTCATGTTGTCCCTCATGTCATCCTCATGTTGTCCTCATGTCATCCTCATGTTGCCCTCATGTTGTCCTCATGTTGTCCCCATGTCATCCTCATGTTGTCCCCATGTCATCCTCATGTTGTCCTCATGTTGTCCTCATGTTGTCCTCATGTCGTCCTCATGTTGTCGTCATGTTGCCCTCATGTTGCCCTCATGTTGTCCTCATGTTGTCCTCATGTCGTCCCCATGTTGTCCTCATGTTGCCCTCATGTTGTCCTCATGTTGTCCCCATGTCATCCTCATGTTGTCCTCATGTTGTCCTCATGTCGTCCTCATGTTGTCCTCATGTTGTCCTCATGTTGCCCTCATGTTGCCCTCATGTTGTCCCCATGTCATCCTCATGTTGTCCTCATGTTGTCCTCATGTCGTCCTCATGTTGTCCTCATGTTGTCCTCATGTCGTCCTCATGTTGCCCTCATGTTGTCCTCATGTTGTCTCCATGTCATCCTCATGTTGTCCTCATGTTGTCCTCATGTTGTCCCCATGTCATCCTCATGTTGTCCCCATGTCATCCTCATGTTGTCCTCATGTTGTCCTCATGTTGTCCCTCATGTTGTCCTCATGTTGTCCTCATGTGTCCCCATGTCATCCCTCATATTGTCCTCATGTTGCCCTCATGTTGTCCCTCATGTCGTCCTCATGTTGCCCTCATGCCCCTCATGTTGTCCTCATGTCGTCCTCATATTGTCCTCATGTTGCCCTCTTGTTGCCCTCATGTTGTCCCCATGTTGTCCTCATGTTGTCCTCATGTTGTCCTCATGTTGTCCTATATCAATGTTCTTTTTAATTCCCCAAAATAACATGATTGATTCCACCCAACGCTCTTTGCCAAGTACAAATCTCTACTTTCATTAATTTGGGGGCGTCTTATTCAATTTTATAGCATTGTATATATTTTATAGCATTGTAAAACAAATGGAAGTGTTTTTGAAATAGTATTGAGTAAAAGTTGACATATTCCAGTCTGTGATTATCATCAACATCCATTCCTTTAATTTTAGTCTCAATAATTCCTAATTTCTGCTTTTCTAACTCAAACATTAGGTATAATTTCCTATAAATGAGGTTTATTGACCACAAATTCCAAAAAATGCTAACCTAAATCCCCCCCCCCCCCACACACACACACACACACACACACACAGACAGACACACACACAGGCACAATGAAAAGTGAAACAGGAGTTACAGATTTGTCCGCCTTCCACTCCGTGAGCACCGAACATCCCATAAAAAAATCAATTTGCTGGACGGCTTGTAAAGTGGATGCTTTGGAGGTGGTTGCCTAGCAACCGGGGCCTGATGGCCAATTATGTTGGGCAGGAGAATTCCATGCTTTTTAGACCGATGAACGTCTCCTATTCCCAGCCGCCCTCTACCCAACATTAACAGGAAGTTATCAAAACACTAAGCCGAGAAAATAAAAACAAAATCTCTTTAGATCTTTTTCTTTTTATAATAAAGTTCTGTTCTGTCACCAAAGTTTGTTGGTGGTTGTTTCCCGCTCCATTGTAGTGTCATTACTGTGCAATATTTAATACTCAGGACTTTTGATACACCAATAACTATATTATGTGCATAATGTACATACAAACCCTTTATCTTTCTTACTATTTTTATATATTATATATATATATATATATATATATATATATATATAAATATAGACACGACTGTGTCACATCATCACATGGTTGCCCATGGCAACATCTTCCATGCCGCGACTCACTTGCTCATTTTCTCAAAACACGATGCAGAAGTTTTTGTAGCAATCGGAAAAAAAACAAAACAAAACAAATAGAAAGGCTGCAAACCATCCCAGAGCTAATGCGTTTTTTCACAATTAGATTTGAGCAGCCGTGTTTTGGGAGGTGGGGGAGGGGGGGGGGGGACACTGATGAAAACTAATGCTGTGATTCTGCTCTGAGATTGCACCTGACGATTAGATTGGGCCCTTTCTCCTGTAGGGGCCAATGGGTTGGTGCTAACCACATTAGCTCTGGTGGGTTATTGCTTCATGTTCCCACCCAGAGGACGGGGGGACGGGGGAGGAGGAGGAGGAGGAGGAGGAGGAGGAGGGTAGGGGTGAGGAGGAGGAGCAGGAAGAGGAGGGCGGTGGAGGAGGAGGAAGAGGAGGAGGAGGAGGACGGGGGGAGGAGGAGGAGGAGGAGGAGGGTAGGGGTGAGGAGGAGGAGCAGGAAGAGGAGGGAGGGGAGGAGGAGGAAGAGGAGGAGGAGAGGAGGAGGGTAGGGGGAGGAGGAGGAGGAGGAGGAGGAGGAGGGTAGGGGTGAGGAGGAGGAGCAGGAAGAGGAGGGCAGGGGAGGAGGAGGAAGAGGAGGAGGAGGGGGGAGGAGGAGGGTAGGGGTGAGGAGGAAGAAGAGGAGGGAGGGGAGGAGGAGGGAGGAGGGGAGGGGGAGGAGGAGGGTAGGGGTGAGGAGGAAGAGGACGGGGGTGGGGGAGGAGGAGGAAGAGGACGGGGGTAGGGGGGGAGGAGGGGTGGGGGAGGAGGAGGAAGAGGAGGAGGAGGAGGAGGGGGGGAGGAAGAGGAGGAGGGTAGGGGTGAGGAGGAAGAGGAGGAGGAAGAGGAGGGCGGTGGAGGAGGGGAGAGGAGGGAGGTGGAGGAGGAGGAAGAGGAGGAGGAGGAGGAGGGGGGGGAGGAGGAGGAGGAGGGAGGAGGAGGAAGAGGAGGAGGAGGAGGAGGAGGAGGAAGAGGAAGAGGATGGGGGTGGAGGAGGAGGGGTGGAGGAGGAAGAGGAGGGGGAGGAGGAGGGGGAATAAGAGGAAGAGGAGGAGGAGGGTAGGGGTGAGGAGGAGGAGGAGGAAGAGGAGGGCGGTGGAGGAGGACGAAGAGGAGGAGGAGGAGGAAGGGGGTGAAGAGGAGAGTATGGGGGAGGAGGAAGAGGAGGAGGAAGAGGAGGGCGGTGGAGGAGGAGGAGAAGTCCAAGGCAGGATTAGCTGGGAGACTTCTTCTAGACGAGGGACACTTGTGGAATACCTGCAGAACAGGGACAGGAAGTAGAACAGGGACAGGAAGTAGAACAGGGACAGGAAGTATAACAGGGACAGGAAGTAGTTCTTTTGGAGATTATGGTCCACTAGTGGCTGTTGGAGCAGTGTTTTCCATTGAGAACGAGCTAGCATGCTACGGTTAGCCACCGCGTCTCTAGTGACGTAGAAAGCCGTGCAGATGTTGGACATCATCACCCGGAGACTGAAGAAAGAGGACACTAAGAACCCGGATCAGAGGACATTCAGAAACCAGATCAGAGGACATTCAGAACCCGGATCTCACTCAAACCCATCTCACCTTAAAACAAACCTGAGAGCCGCGAACCCTAACCATAACCTAATTCTAACCCTGATCCTAAAACCAGGTCTTAACCCTCAAACAGCCCTTTAACGTTATGGGGACCAGCATTTTGTCCCCACAAAGCTGTCAGGACCCCATATACTGTATTTCCAATATTTGGTGCCCACAAATGTAGTAAAACCTGGTCCACGCAGACTCCCACACACACACACACACACACACACACTCACACATAAACAGACACACACACACACATCCACACACACACAAACACATAGACACACACACACACATACACATACACACACACAGACACACAGACACACACACACACACACACATACAGACACACACACACACACACACACACATACACACACACAGACACACAAACAGACACACACAGACACACACACACACATACACACACACACACACACACACACAAACACAGACACAGACACATACACACACACACACACATCCACACACCCTCACAGACACACACACACACACACACACACACACACACACACACAAACACAGACACATACACACACACAAAGACACACACACACACACAGACATGCAGAAACGATGGGTTAAGTGCCTTGCTCAAGGACACATTGCTTGGACACATTGCAGTGGAAATCGAACCCAGATCTCCCACACCAAAGGCATGTGTCTCCTCCGCCCCCCTCCTGCCCACAAGACTCAAGGTTCAAGATTTCTTCATTGTCATACCATAGTACACTGCAGTACAAAATTAAGTGCAAAGTTGACAGCTTATAAGAATACAACACATAACCAATTAGAAACACAGTGGAAAAGTTGAGTTATTATTTATATGACCCTTGTGTTTTCCTCGTGGGTTAAAAAAATGGACATAAATTTGACATTTTCAGACTTTTTTACTACCTTACTAGTTTTACTACTTTCTGGAATTCATGGTCATTAACCCTCATTTATATAGAATTATACCTGATATTAGAGTTAAAAAAGCAGAAATTATGAATTATTTTTGACTAATAGTTAAGATCAGAGGAATGAAAGTGATCAGTTGTATTTGCAAAGAGCATTGGAAGGAATCTATTCCATTTTTTATGGTAATTAGGTTAAAAAGAAACTTATATTTCAGATATAGACATTCGAGCGACTTGCTCGTGTGTATTCTGATTGTCAGATTGTAGAAAATACTTTGATTAGTTGGTGGAGGTAATTACACATGAATCAGCTCAATACATTACACAATGTAGTTCTTAGAAGGACATGAACACCTGTTTCCTGGTGAAAGTCTTGTGTTTTCTCCTTAACTTCACCAGGACATGAACACCTGTTTCCTGGTGAAAGTCTTGTGTTTTCTCCTTAACTTCTCCAGGACATGAACACCTGTTTCCTGGTGAAAGTCTTGTGTTTTCTCCTTAACTTCTCCAGGACATGAACACCTGTTTCCTGGTGAAAGTCTTGTGTTTTCTCCTTAACTTCTCCAGGACATGAACACCTGTTTCCTGGTGAAAGTCTTGTGTTTTCTCCTTAACTTCTCCAGGACATGAACACCTGTTTCCTGGGAAAGTCTTGTGTTTTCTCCTTAACTTCTCCAGGACATGAACACCTGTTTCCTGGTGAAAGTCTTGTGTTTCCTTTTCTCAGGACATGAACATTATTTCCTGGTGAAAGTCTTGGTTTTCTTAATTTTCCAGGACATGAACATTAAACAATGGACATGAGGAACACCTGTTTCCTGGAGAAAGTGACTGTTATTCCAGGACATGAACACCTGTTTCCTGGTGAAAGTCTTGTGTTTTCTCCTATATTATTTCACCGGTCTTAATTTTGCAGTAATTAAACAATGGACAGTGAGGAAGCGACGACGGACACAGAGTGACTGTTATTCCAACTGGCAGGTGGTGAAACAGCAATTATAAAACTAAACTGTGTTGCTTCTCAGAAAAGCGTGTCTTATTTGCAACGTGTGAAGTGATAAAAGAGGAAAATAATTGGATTCTTTGGAAAGGATCTTTGAACAAACTTTATTTCTTTCAAAGCTTTGATTAACGATTTCTCCACTCGACTCCATGCTGCAAGAGAAGGAAGTCATCGTCGCGATCGATCTTTCAGCCGTCTCATTATCTATTTGATGTCTTTCTCCTCCTCTGAGAGTGCATGTGGTCGCGTCTCTTTAAAACTCATTTACTGTCTGTTTGTGTTGTCTTATGCCCCTGTATTTTAACATAGGGGGTGTATACTTATGCCCCCTGTATTTTAACATAGGGGGTGTATACTTATGCCCCCTGTATTTTAACCTAGGGGGGTGTATACTTATGCCCCCTGTATTTTAACATAGGGGGTGTATACTTATGCCCCCTGTATTTTAACCTAGGGGGGTGTATACTTATGCCCCCTGTATTTTAACCTAGGGGGGTGTATACTTATGCCCCCTGTATTTTAACATAGGGGGGTGTATACTTATGCCCCTGTATTTTAACATAGGGGGGTGTATACTTATGCCCCCTGTATTTTAACATAGGGGGGTGTATACTTATGCCCCCTGTATTTTAACCTAGGGGGGTGTATACTTATGCCCCTGTATTTTAACATAGGGGGTGTATACTTACAGTGAGGACAATAAGTATTTGAACACGCTGTTATTTTGCAAGTTCTCCCACTTAGAAATCATGGAGGGTCTGAAATTGTCATCGTAGGTGCATGTCCACTGTGAGAGACATCATCTAAAATATCCAGAAATCACAATGTATGATTTTTTAACTATTTATTTGTATGATACAGCTGCAAATAAGTATTTGAACACTTGAGAAAATCAATGTTAATATTTGGTACAGTAGCCTTTGTTTGCAGTTCCAGAGGTCAAACGTTTCCTGTAGTTCTTCACCAGGTTTGACACACTGCAGAAGGGATTTTGGCCCACTCCTCCACACAGATCTTCTCTAGATCAGTCAGGTTTCTGGGCTGTCGCTGAGAAACACGGAGTTTGAGCTCCCTCCAAAGATTCTCTATTGGGTTTAGGTCTGGAGACTGGCTAGGCCACGCCAGAACCTTGATCTGCTTCTTCCAGAGCCCCTCCTTGGTTCTCCTGGCTGTGTGCTTCGGGTCATTGTCATGTTGGAAGACCCAACCTCGACCCATCTTCAATGCTCTAACTGAGGGAAGGAGGTTGTTCCCCAAAATCTCGCAATACATGGCCCCGGTCCTCATCTCCTTAATACAGTGCAGTCTCCCTGTCCCATGTGCAGAAAAACACCCCCAAAGCATGATGCTTTGACCAAAAACCAAAAATTTCTATTTTGGTCTCATCTGACCACATGACTTTCTCCCATGACTCCTCTGGATCATCCAAATGGTCATTGGCAAACTTAAGACGGCCTTGACATGTGTTGGTTTAAGCAGGGGAACCTTCCGTGCCATGCATGATTTCAAACCATGACGTCTTAGTGTATTACCAACAGTTTCCACCTTGGAAACGGTGGTCCCAGCTCTTTTCAGGTCATGGACCAGCTCCTCCCGTGTAGTTCTGGGCTGATTTCTCACCTTTCTTAGGATCCTTGAGACCCCACGAGGTGAGATCTTGCATGGAGCCCCAGTCCGAGGGAGATTGACAGTCATGTTTAGCTTCTTCCATTTTCTAATCAATCAATCAATCAATCAAACTTTATTTCTAAAGCACATTTAAAACAACCAGGTTGACCAAAGTGCTGGACATTGACATGAAACAATAAATAGACAGAATAAAACACCAGACAAATACAACATACAGTTCTCATGCCGGATTAAAAGCCAAGGAATAAAAATGTGTTTTTAGTCGTGATTTAAAAACCGGAAGGCTAGGGGCCAGTCTGACATGAAGAGGCAATTTATTCCACAGTCTCGGGGCTGCAACTGAGAAAGCCCGATCACCTCTACTCTTGAGTCGCGATTTAGGGACAACGAGGAGAGACTGGTTTGCAGACCTTAGTGACCTTGAAGGAGCATGTGGCCTCAACAGCTCAGTGATATAGACTGGAGCCAGTCCATGAAGGGCTTTAAAAACAAACAATAAAATCTTAAAATCAATCCTAAAATGAACTGGGAGCCAGTGAAGAGAGGCAAGGACAGGGGTGATGTGATCTCGCTTACGAGTCCCAGTAAGGAGACGAGCGGCAGCATTTTGAACCAGTTGTAGTCGAGAGAGAGAGGCCTGGCTAACACCTATATACAAAGCATTACAATAATCAAGGCGTGTTGTAATAAAAAGCATGTATAACCCTCTCAAAGTCAGTAAAAGATAAAAATGCCTTAAGCTTAGTAAGAAGCCTAAGTTGAAAGAAACTTGCTTTCACAACAGAATTGATCTGCTTCTCCATTTTAAAATCACAATCCATTTTTACACCCAGGTTAGTTACGACGGACTTAACATAAGGTTGAAAGATGCCCAGGTCTATTTGTGAGACCTCAGAGGTGCCACTGGGTCTAAAAACCATGACCTCAGTTTTACTCTCGTTAAAGTTTAAAAAGTTTAAGGCCATCCAGGCTTTAATATCATTAAAACAGTCAGCTAATCTTGCTAAGGAACTACCATCATTTCTTTTGATGGGCAGATAGATTTGCGAATCATCTGCATAAAGATGGAAACTGATGTTGTGCCTCTTTAAGATACATCCAAGGGGAAGCAGATAGATAATGATTGCTCCAACAGTGGACCTTTTTTCACCAAGCTGCTTGGCAATTTCCCCGTAGCCCTTTCCAGCCTTGTGGAGGTGTACAATTTTGTCTTAAGTGTCTTTGTTCAGCTCTTTGGTCTTGGCCATGTTAGTAGTTGGATTCTTACTGATTGTATGGGGTGGACAGGTGTCTTTATGCAGCTAACAACCTCAAACAGATGCATCTAATTTAGGATAATAAATGGAGTGGAGGTGGACATTTTGAAGGCAGACTAACAGGTCTTTGAGGGGCAGAATTCTAGCTGATAGACAGGTGTTCAAATACTTATTTGCAGCTGTATCATACAAATAAATAGTTAAAAAATCATACATTGTGATTTCTGGATGTTTTTTTAGATTATGTCTCTCACAGTGGACATGCACCTACAAGGACAATTTCAGACCCCTCCATGATTTCTAAGTGGGAGAACTTGCAAAATAGCAGCGTGTTCAAATACTTATTTTCCTCACTGTATTTAAAATACAAAAAGTTCCACTTAAACTTTAAGTGAGGAAACCAATAAAAGAAGTTTGAGAACATGGATTTCTAATTTGAAAAACAACAATTTCTTAAAAAACAATTGCACCCTTGTTGCATCTCACAACAATCTTTGTAGCTAGTGACCTTTGTCGGATTTTAATGAAACATCTGTCGAGGCGGCAGAGCGGCCGCCCTGCTCGGCGTGGGCGTCCTCTGGCGATGATGCAACTTCCTTTTGATGTCGAGCCAGACAACGAAGGCCAAACTTAGGAGTCACATTAAACACTTTTCATTGCAATTACTGTAACAGTGTGGTGTGTGTGGTGCTGTCTGGGCTCAAGTTCAAAACTTTTAAAAGTCTCCTGGTTATCTTCGTTTAAGTCCCCCCCCCACCACCACCAGTGGCGGATATATACAGTGGCTACAATAAGTTCACACACCCCGCTAAAGTTGATTAAAAAGAGGAATAATAAAAAAGCTATTTTGAAAATTGATCTTAATGCCTTAATTCAAAAAAATTGGAAATTCCACCGTTAAGGACACCAACTTTCTTTATGAATGAATAATGTTACATAAATAAATAAATGTTCTTCCTTAAAATACAGGGGCATAAGTATACACCCCCCTATGTTAAAATACAGGGGGCATAAGTATACACCCCCCTATGTTAAAATACAGGGGCATAAGTATACACCCCCTATGTTAAAATACAGGGGGCATAAGTATACACCCCCCTATGTTAAAATACAGGGGGCATAAGTATACACCCCCTATGTTAAAATACAGGGGGCATAAGTATACACCCCCTATGTTAAAAATACAGGGGGCATAAGTATACACCCCTATGTTAAAATACAGGGGCATAAGTATACACCCCCCTATGTTAAAATAAAGGGGGCATAAGTATACACCCCCTATGTTAAAATACAGGGGCATAAGTATACACCCCCTATGTTAAAATACAGGGGCATAAGTATACACCCCTATGTTAAAATACAGGGGGCATAAGTATACACCCCCTATGTTAAAATACAGGGGCATAAGTATACACCCCCTATGTTAAAATACAGGGGCATAAGTATACACCCCCTATGTTAAAAAGTATACACCCCTCTATGTTAAAATACAGGGGGCATAAGTATACACCCCCCTATGTTAAAATACAGGGGCATAAGTATACACCCCTCTATGTTAAAATACAGGGGGCATAAGTATACACCCCTATGTTAAAATACAGGGGCATAAGTATACACCCCCTATGTTAAAATACAGGGGCATAAGTATACACCCCCTATGTTAAAATACAGGGGGCATAAGTATACACCCCCCTATGTTAAAATACAGGGGGCATAAGTATACACCCCCCCTATGTTAAAATACAGGGGCATAAGTATACACCCCTATGTTAAAATACAGGGGGCATAAGTATACACCCCCCTATGTTAAAATACAGGGGGCATAAGTATACACCCCCCTATGTTAAATTCCCATAGAGGCAGGTTTTTATTATTAAAGGCCAGTTATTTCATGGATCAGGGTACTCGGCATCCTGATAAAGTTCCCTTGGCCTTTGGAATTAAAATACCCCCACACACACACACACACACACACACACACACACACACACACACACACACACACACACACACACTCATCACACACCCTTCACCATACAGGGCAGGGTGGTGTTATTTCAGTGAGCTTAACAGCTGGTTTGATTTCCATTCACTGATTTCGTGTCATCCCTCCACCACAGCGAGGACTCTGGGAGATATTTCTTCTAATCTCATTTATTTCTCCGTTTCCTGCCTGCAGACTTCGGATATGAACCCCGGTTCCTCTCCGCCTGCTCTTTAATATTTCATCCGCAGTGATATGATGTGCGAGGCGCGGCCGTCTCACCTGAAGCTGCATGAAGAAACGCTGGAGAAAAGACACGAGGAGTTTTATTCTTCTTATTTTCATCCCTGAATTATTAACGCTGCTTATCGCCACCTGCAGCGAGGTCTCCGACAGTACTTCACATTCAGCCGCTCATTAATTAATGACAACATCCGTATCAGAATGATAGCTTTCAATATTGTTAATAATTCATGACAAAGCTTCATTTTAACCTTCTACACACAACTAGTACATATGCTAAACTAGGAATCTGTCCATTAACCCTTGTGGTGTCCTCAGGTCCAATTTGACCCGTTTTCTTTATTTTTTAATATCAGGAACTTGGCTTTCTTTCAACCAAATTGCCTAAAAAATAACATGGATGCCATACAGTGTTCTTCAGGTAAAATGAATGATTATTTTCTTTGGTTTTTCTGATGTTTTAGCTCTGATTTTTATTTTACATTACATTATACATCATATTTTACAGTATACAAAAACAATTTCTCATTTTTTTTCAGCGCTTTTTGTCTCTTTTTTTGTCATTTCTTCATTTTTTGGTCACTTTTTTAAAATGCCATGAAGTTCAATAAAACAAACTAAATTCGGTGAAAGTAATCGTTAGTTTTATATGCTTCATTGAACTTCATGACATTTTAAAAAAGTGACCAAAACTTCGGAAAAAATGACAACAAAATTTCATGCAGTATATATATATATATATATATATATATATATATATATATATATATATATATATATATATATATATATATATATATATATATATATATATATATATACTGCATGACATTTTATTATATGAAAATTGAGAGAGAGAAAGAAACAGAGAGAGAGAGAAACAGAGAGAGAGAGAAAGTGAGAGAGAAACAGAGAGAGAGAGAGAGAAACGGAGAGAGAGAGAAAGTGAGAGAGAAACAGAGAGAGAGAGAGAGAAACGAGAGAGAGAGAGAGAAAGTGAGAGAGAAACAGAGAGAGAGAGAAACGGAGAGAGAGAGAGAGAAACAGAGAGAGAGAGAAAGTGAGAGAGAAACAGAGAGAGAGAGAGAGAAACGGAGAGAGAGAGAAAGTGAGAGAGAGAGAGAGAAACAGAGAGAGAGAGAAAGAAACAGAGAGAGAGAAAGAGAAACAGAGAGAGAGAGAAAGTGAGAGAGAAACGGAGAGAGAGAGAGAGAAACAGAGAGAGAGAAAGAGAAACAGAGAGAGAGAAAGTGAGAGAGAAACGAGAGAGAGAGAGAGAAACAGAGAGAGAGAGAGAGAAACAGAGAGAGAGAAAGAGAGAGAAACGGAGAGAGAGAGAGAGAAACAGAGAGAGAGAAAGAGAAACAGAGAGAGAGAGAAAGTGAGAGAGAAACAGAGAGAGAGAGAAAGTGAGAGAGAAACAGAGAGAGAGAGAAAGTGAGAGAGAAACAGAGAGAGAGAGAGAGAAAACAGAGAGAGAGAGAGAAACAGAGAGAGAGAGAGAAAAAGAGAGAGAAAAAGAGAGAGAGAAAAGAGAGAGAAGAGAGAGAGAGAGAGAAACAGAGAGAGAGAGAGAGAAACAGAGAGAGAGAGAGAGAAACAGAGAGAGAGAGAAAGTGAGAGAGAGAGAGAGAGAAACAGAGAGAGAGAGAAAGAAACAGAGAGAGAGAGAGAGAGAAACAGAGAGAGAGAGAAAGAAACAGAGAGAGAGAGAGAAACAGAGAGAGAGAGAAAGAGAGAAACGGAGAGAGAGAGAGAGAAACAGAGAGAGAGAGAGAGAAACAGAGAGAGAAGAAACAGAGAGAGAGAGAAAGTGAGAGAGAGAGAGAGAAACAGAGAGAGAGAGAAAGTGAGAGAGAAACAGAGAGAGAGAGAGAAACGGAGAGAGAAACAGAGAGAGAGAGAGAAACAGAGAGAGAGAGAGAGAAACAGAGAGAGAGAGAAAGTGAGAGAGAGAGAGAGAAACAGAGAGAGAGAGAAAGTGAGAGAGAGAGAGAGAAACAGAGAGAGAGAGAAACGGAGAGAGAGAGAAACAGAGAGAGAGAGAAAGAAACAGAGAGAGAGAAAGTGAGAGAGAAACGGAGGGAGAGAGAGAGAGACAGAGAGAGAAATTGAGAGAAATTGTTTTGGTAAAATGTAAAATATGATGTATAATGTAAATGTTAAATAAAAATTAGGCTATGAATAAAAAAAAAAAAAGGGTTAAAAAAAACAGCTAAAACATCGGAAAAAGCAAAAGATGACGGTTGATGGGAAGACAACGCGGGGAGAAAAAACAAAACAAGCAAACCATTTTTTTTTTTAATTTGCCCCGGCACTTTTTATTTATCACACATCAACTTTTTCTTTCTTTTTGTTTCCAGTAACGAGCCGGTGTCGCGACCTTCTGCCTCTGCAAAACATTAGCTTTTTAACGCTTAGCGGCCGCGACCCGAGCCTCGGCCGCTTGTAATTATTTTTCCCTCCAAGCCGAGTTCGGAGAGCAGAGGTCTTGAAAAAGAGAAAATGGAAAAAACATCCATGTCTCGCGGGGACAAACGCTGAGAGAGGGCTGCCGGGCTGAAAGGTCAGCGTCTCTTTATCTTCTCAGCGGATCCGACTTAGATGCAAAGTGTGTGTGGTCGGGATATAGAGACAAAATGTTACTGATCCTAAAGACATGGACGGGTCTAAATGTTGGGAAATCAAAGTCTCTGCACAGCGGAGATAACATTTATTATCATTAGTTGTGTCATAGTTTTGTTGGACTTGACGAAATGTCGGGACAGAAGAACACAAAGTAGAAAGCTAATAGTTAAAGTTGCAAATGCATTTTTAATAGGGACGCTCTGAAATGAGTCACAAGAGAAGATGTTGGTTTCTCATGACTTTCACCCAGGAAACAGGTGTTCATGTCCTGGAGAAGTTAAGGAGAAAACACAAGACTTTCACCAGGAAACAGGTGTTCATGTCCTGGAGAAGTTAAGGAGAAAACACAAGACTTTCACCCAGGAAACAGGTGTTCATGTCCTGGAGAAGTTAAGGAGAAAACACATGACTTTCACCCAGGAAACAGGTGTTCATGTCCTGGAGAAGTTAAGGAGAAAACACAAGACTTTCACCAGGAAACAGGTGTTCATGTCCTGGAGAAGTTAAGGAGAAAACACAAGACTTTCACCAGGAAACAGGTGTTCATGTCCTGGAGAAGTTAAGGAGAAAACACAAGACTTTCACCCAGGAAACAGGTGTTCATGTCCTGGAGAAGTTAAGGAGAAAACACAAGACTTTCACCAGGAAACAGGTGTTCATGTCCTGGAGAAGTTAAGGAGAAAACACAAGACTTTCACCAGGAAACAGGTGTTCATGTCCTGGAGAAGTTAAGGAGAAAACACAAGACTTTCACCAGGAAACAGGTGTTCATGTCCTGGAGAAGTTAAGGAGAAAACACAAGACTTTCACCAGGAAACAGGTGTTCATGTCCTGGAGAAGTTAAGGAGAAAACACAAGACTTTCACCAGGAAACAGGTGTTCATGTCCTGGAGAAGTTAAGGAGAAAACACAAGACTTTCACCAGGAAACAGGTGTTCATGTCCTGGAGAAGTTAAGGAGAAAACACAAGACTTTCACCAGGAAACAGGTGTTCATGTCCTGGAGAAGTTAAGGAGAAAACACAAGACTTTCACCAGGAAACAGGTGTTCATGTCCTGGAGAAGTTAAGGAGAAAACACAAGACTTTCACCAGGAAACAGGTGTTCATGTCCTGGAGAAGTTAAGGAGAAAACACAAGACTTTCACCAGGAAACAGGTGTTCATGTCCTGGAGAAGTTAAGGAGAAAACAAGACTTTCACCAGGAAACAGGTGTTCATGTCCTGGAGAAGTTAAGGAGAAAACACAAGACTTTCACCAGGAAACAGGTGTTCATGTCCTGGA
>CM049380.1:31304248-31359248 GCA_026937815.1 Etheostoma perlongum
GTTGCCCTCATGTTGCCCTCATGTTGTCTTCATGTTGCCCTTATGTTGCCCTCATGTTGTCCTCATGTCGTCTCCATGTTGCCCTCATGTTGTCCTCATGTCCATGTCGTCTCCTCATGTTGCCCTCATGTTGTCCTCCTCATGTTGCCCCTCATGTTGTCCCCATGTTGCCCCCTCATGTTGCCATGTTGTCTTCATGTTGTCTCCATGTTGCCCTTATGTTGTCTCCATGTTGCCCTCATGTTGTCCTCATGTTGTCTCCATGTTGCCCTCATGTTGTCTTCATGTTGTCTTCATGTTGCCCTCATGTTGTCCCTCATGTTGTCTCCATGTTGCCCTCATGTTGTCTCATGTTGTCTTCATGTTGCCCCTCATGTTGCCCCTCATGTTGTCCTTCATGTTGCCCTCATGTTGTCTTCATGTTGCCCTCATGTTGTCCTCATGTTGTCTTCATGTTGCCCTCATGTTGTCCTCATGTTGTCTTCATGTTGCCCTTATGTTGCCCTCATGTTGTCCTCATGTTGTCTTCATGTCCTCATGTTGTCTTCATGTTGCCCTCATGTTGTCCTCATGTTGTCTTCATGTTGTTGCCCTCATATTGTCCTCATGTTGTCCTCATGTTGTCCCCATGTTGTCCTATATCAATGTTCTTTTTGCCCCAAAATAACATGTTGTCCTTTCATTAATTATTATTATTTTATTTTAACATGTTGGGGTGTATACTTATGCCCCCTTGTTTTAACATAGGGGGTGTATACTTATGCCCCCTGTATTTTAACATAGGGGGTGTATACTTATGCCCCCTGTATTTTAACATAGGGGGGTGTATACTTATGCCCCTGTATTTTAACATAGGGGGTTATACCCCCCTGTATTTTAACATAGGGGTGTATACTTATGTGTATTTTAACATTGTATACTTATGCCCCTGTATTTTAACATAGGGGGTGTATACTTATGTTGTATTTTAACATAGGGGTGTATACTTATGCCCCCTGTATTTTAACATAGGGGTGTATACTTATGCCCCATTTTAACATAGGGGTGTACATGCCCCCTGTATTTTAACACAAGGGGTGTATACTTATGCCCCCTGTATTTTAACATAGGGGTGTATACTTATGCCCCTGTATTTTAACATAGGGGGTGTATACTTATGCCCCCTGTATTTTAACATAGGGGGTGTATACTTATGCCCCCTGTATTTTAACATAGGGGGTGTATACTTATGCCCCCTGTATTTTAACATAGGGGGTGTATACTTATGCCCCCTGTATTTTAACATAGGGGGTATACTTATGCCCCCTGTATTTTAACATAGGGGGTATTATGCCCCCTGTATTTTAACATAGGGGGTGTATACTTATGCCCCCCTGTATTTTAACATAGTGGGGTGTATACTTATGCCCCTGTATTTTAACATAGGGGTGTATACTTATGGTGTATTTTAACATAGTGGGGTGTATACTTATACCCCCTGTATTTTAACATAGGGGGGTGTATACTTATGCCCCCTGTATTTTAAGGAAGAACATTTATTTATTGATGAAACATTATTCATTCACAAAGAAAATCTGTGTCCTTAAAGGTCGGATTTTACCTCATTTTTCATTTAAGGCATTAACATGAATTTCCTAAAGATGATGATTTTTTTTTTTATTCCTCTTTAGTCAACTTTACCATGGGTATGTAAACTTATGAGCACAACTGTAGATATATCTACATCTATTTTATTCATAGTTATTTTTTCTCCTTTTTCAATGCTTTTGCTGCTTTTTTTTCTGTTCCATGTAGACACATCGCTGGGCCTCCGTAGATAGTTGGAGCTTATATTGAACCCAAAGTTACCCCCTGGACAAATACCGCAGAAGTCACCCTTTAAAGTATTTTTTTAACACAAACAAAAATATGGGAAAATTGGCGTTTTCCTTGAATTTCTGAACTTTTACTATGACTACCTTTTGTTTTTATAAAGTGAGTCAGTTCAGCTTTTTCACAAGACAAAACAGAGAAATAAGATACACTTTAAAGCACTTGGATGTTTTTTCTTTAATATTTTATATATATAGTTTGACTTTAATGTTACACGTTATTTTCTATTTAGTTTTACTCATCTCAAACAATCGACATGCCGTAAAAAGAAAAATCGGATGAAAACAATAAAGCTCAGACAAAGCCAATCCATCAGGTGTATTTACAGCAGTATTATCTGTCATTACAGCCGGAAAACATGGCGACATTTGCAGCCATGATGGGAAGGGGGGGTGAGATTTATTAGCTCACACACCATGACTGCTGAAGCCTTTCTGAGATGTATTAATGTTTGCAGAGTGCATCCTGGGAGGGGAACCCGGCTCTCCGCCCGGCGCCCGCCCTCCGGGATCCTCGCGGCCGCGCGACGGCGACAGCCTCGTGATTAAACGGCCACTTTGTCACGCGAGAGGGACGTAATGCATCAACACAGGTGAGCGGGGAGGCCTGTTGTGGAGTTTATCATCATGACTGCTTCAAAAATTGAAATGGGTTATTTATTGGGTGTCAGTCACGCCTGGATCACACACACACACACACACACTACACGGCTGCATTTCCCCCTGTGACTGTTGTTGTTGTTGTTGTTGTTGTTGTTATTATTATTATTATGTTTTGTGACAGATCGCTCGAGCCGCAAATCTTTAGCTGCAGCCCATTAGTAATCCGGCTCCGCCGCCGTCCGTCTGGTTATTACTTCCCAGCAGCCGGACGGATCATTCATGAGGGAAACCTCCTCCTCCTTCCTCCTCCTCCTCCTCCTCTTCCTCCTCTCCTCCTCCCTCCTCCCTCCTCCTCCTCCTCCTCCTCCTCCTCCTCCTCTTCCTCCTCCTCCTCCTCCTCCTCCTCCCTCCTTCCTCCTCCTCCTCCTCCTCCTCCTCCTCCTCCTCCTCCTCCTCCTCCTCCTCCTCCTCTTCCTCCTCCTCCTCCTCACCGTGGCCGTCTACCTGCAGCTTTCAAGACAGGAAGCAGGTAATAGAGGAATAATAATTAATAATTATTATTATTATTATTATTATTATTATTATTATTATTATAGTAGGCATCGAAACCAAATCCAGCAAACCGACTCAGGCAGCAAACTATACAAAGGCGAGTGGGTTACGTCCATGACACAGGGAGGAAGGAAGGAAGGAAGAAAGAAATGAATGAGGAAAATAGTGAGGATGCTCTGTCGATAAAGGAAGGAAGGAAGGAAGGAAGGAAGGAAGAGGATCTCCTTAGCCGTGGTTTCCTAGCCTTGTTTCCTCTCCTTAGCCGTGGTTTCCTAGCCTTGTTGCCTCTCCTTAGCCGTGGTTTCCTAGCCTTGTTGCCTCTCCTTAGCTGTGGTTTCCTAGCCTTGTTTCCTCTCCTTAGCCGTGGTTTCCTAGCCTTGTTTCCTCTCCTTAGCAGTGGTTTCCTAGCCTTGTTGCCTCTCCTTAGCCGTGGTTTCCTAGCCTTGTTTCCTCTCCTTAGCCGTGGTTTCCTAGCCTTGTTTCCTCTCCTTAGCCGTGGTTTCCTAGCCTTGTTGCCCCTCCTTAGCCGTGGTTTCCTAGCCTTGTTGCCCCTCCTTAGCCGTGGTTTCCTAGTCTTGTTGCCTCTCCTTAGCCGTGGTTTCCTAGTTGCTATTGGACCATGAAGGCCTGATCCAGTCTCCTCTTACCAGTTGTTCTAGAGATGTGTCTGCTGCTAGAACTCTCTGTGCTATCATCTGCTCTCTAATCTGAGCTGCTGTAACTTGTGATTTCTGAGGCCGGGGACTCAGAGGAACTTATCCTCGGCAGCAGAGGGGACTCTAGGTCTTCCTTTCTGGGGGGGGGGACTCTGGTCTTCCTTTCCTGGGGGGGTCCTCATGTGAGCCAGTTTTGTTGTGGCGCTTGATGGTTTTTGCGACTGCACTTGGGGACACAGTCAAAGCTTTCACAATTTTCCGGACCGACTGTCCTTCATTTCTTAAAGTAATGATGGCCGCTCGTTTCTCTTCCCTTAGCTGATTGGTTCTTGCCATAATATGAATTCTACCAGTCGTCCAATGGGCTGTCGGCTGTGTATCAACCTGACTTCTGCACAACACAACTGATGGTCCAACTCCATTAATGAGGCAAGAAACTCCACTAATTCACCCACCGGGGGGGGGGATACCATTTCAGGGACTACCTCATGAAGCTCAGATAGAACACCAAGGGTTTGCACCACTATCAAAAAAGCAAAGGGGGTAACATAGGGGGTACTTTGAAGAAACTAGAATATAAGACACGTTTTCAGTTATTTCCACTTTTTTGTTAAGTCCATAATTCCACATGTGTTCATTCATAGTTCTGATGCCTTCAGTGATAATCTACAATGGAAACAGTCATGAAGATAAAGGAAACATATTGAATGAGAAGGTGGGTCCAAACTTTTGGCCTGTACTATATATAAAAAAATGTGCGTGTGGCCGTTTTCAGCCGTTATTTTGAGAGGCAAAGCTGAAGATTTGAAAGGGGGGGACATGCTGCAGGTCAGAGTTGAACCCGGGCCCGCTGCATTGAGGATTAAACCTCCTATATTTGGGCACTCGCTCTACCGACTGACCCATCCGGGCGCCGTGTATTTAGCATTTTTGTGTTGTCTATATGGCACGCCCCCGGTGTGTAACACCATAATTCAGCTTTTTAGATTACAGGCTCATGAGAGTTACCTTTTCAAGAAGACATTCAAGAACAGTTTTCTGTTTTTTTTTCTTTGGCGTGTCATTTTATTTTCCCGTGAAATGATTTGCAGACAGTCACGGATCTTCATCCAGTGTGATGTATGGAGTGTGTGTGCGCTGGTCTCTGGGGGCCCCGAGTCGGCCTGTGAGGTTGCGTGATGCGGCGGCAGCGCAGGGTTGTGGCCCCTGCATGGAGGGGACGTGGGGACGTGGGGACATGGGGACGTATGCAAATGAGATCTTGGTTTAAATGCGGCTGTTTTTTTATTCATGGAGGATTGATCGAGTCGTGGTCTGGAGGAGATGGATGAAATATGCATGGAGCGCTCGCACTGTACCCATCCGCCAGACCATGATTAATTTCTGGTCTGGTGTGTGTGTGTGTGTGTGTGTGTGTGTGTGTTTGTTCAACTATATTGGTGGGGTCCAAAAACCGAGAGTCCAGTATACTTGTGGGGTCCCGACTGCTTTGTGGGTCCAAAATGCTGGACCCCACATCTTTTAAAGGGCTCTTTGAAGGTTAAGACTTGGTTTTGGGGATCAGGGTTAGACTCAGGTTATGGTTAGGGTGGGGGGGGCTAGGGGAATGCATTATGTCAATGATTGGTCCCCACAAAGATAGTACCACAAAAATGAATGTGTGCTGATATAATTTAGCTCAGACCGCCGACAATCTTCTGAGGAACTTTCATTTTTGTTTTTGTCAACATCCAGGCCCTTTCACTGCTGTCGTCATAGGGAACCAATTGAATCTTTTTTATTTCTGTGTATGTATGTTACGTTGCTTTAAATGGGTGCATCATGAAATATTTGATGTGTTTTACTTTGGAGCTTTTCTTATTTCCAATGCCAAATCTATTTTATGTGAGAAAGGTTGGTCATGTCCTGTGTGGATCAGGTCTGCAGTGCTACAGTACACAGATGAGATGGAGATGAAAGTGGAAAGAGCCGTGAGTGTGCTCTTTCCTCACCACCTTGCTATGATGCTTCAACATGTTGAATACGCATGCTGACATCAGCAGAATAGAGACGGAACATGTTGAATTGGCCCAAAAAAGGCACATAAAGACGTCATGACTGTCTTTTCTCTACACCGCCCTCCGGACAACCTCTGCAACCCCTCAAGCTGAAAATGTCTCTAAATAAAATAATGAGCATGATCTTCTCCTGCTGTCAAACACTTTGGATGCAGGGCTTGTTCTCCATGGTTCCTCTTCTTCTGCTTTCACTCCAGTGGAGGATTTCTTCTCCTCCACCTGTGCTCCTGTTCTCGCTACGTCTCTTCTCTGAGAGAAATACTCTCTCCGCTGTGAGCTCTCCTCTTCGGGAGCGTGAGTGTTGTTTGTAGACGCTCCCTAAGCTCTCTAACTGCCTCTCAACACAGCTGAATTAACACAACTTTCATGCATGTTGTCTCATCTCCAGCATCAGATTCACTGTGTTCACTGCATTTTGTTGCATTGTACCTGTACATATGTAATGACAATAAAATTGAATCTAATCTAAACTGTGTTCACTCTGAAGGAATCACTGCACAGAGGGGAGGGGGGGGCACTTTTAATGACATTTTCAACATGTTTAGAGGCTAAAAACACATTTATAACTTGCCCTGTTGAAGCCTGTTGGGTGCTAACGCTAGCAGGAGGCTAACTCGGTGTAGACAGCACCGATTGGTCAGTCTCTCTCTACTGACAGACCTGATTGGTTAGTTTAGAAACTAACTGGGGTAAAAACAATGATGCGTAGAATACCAAAGAGGTAAAAAGAAAAGTAAGGAGCTCATTGTAGCCTGATGTAGATTAGATTCAACTTTATTGTCATTACACAGGTACAAGTACAAGGCAACGAAATGCAGTTTGGGTCTAACCAGAAGTGCAATAGCAGCCGGTGCAGGATATACACTGGTCCCATGAGTGCAGGACATGGATATGTACTGAATAAATATAGAAATGAATACTATTATAAACAGAATTTTACAGATGGGTTTGTCCTATGAATATAAAATATACAGTGGGTACGGAAAGTATTCAGACCCCTTTAAATTTTTCACTCTTTGTTTCATTGCAGCCTTTTTCCAAAAATCAAAAAAGTTCATTTTATTTCTCAGTAATGTACACTCAGCAACCCATCTTGACAGAAAAAAACAGAAATTTAGAAATTTTTGCATATTTATTAAAAAACAAAAACTGAAATATCACATGGTCATAAGTATTCAGACCCTTTGTTCAGTATTTAGTAGAAGCACCCTTTTGATCTAATACAGCCATGAGTCTATTTTTTGGGAAAGATGCAACAAGTTTCTCACATCTGGATTTGGGTATCCTCTGCCATTCCTCCTTGCAGATCCTCTCCAGTTCTGTCAGGTTGGATGGTAAACGTTGGTGGACAGTCATTTTCACCTCCAGAGATGCTCAATTGGGTTTAAGTCAGGGCTCTGGCTGGGCCATTGCCACAGAGTTGTTGTGAAGCCAATTTTAGTTGAGGGTCATTGTCTTGTTGGAAGGTAAACCTTCTGCCCAGTCTGAGGTCCAGAGCACTCTGGAAAAGGTTTTGGCCCAGGATATCCCTGTACTTGGCATGATTCATCTTTCCCTCGATTGCAACCAGTCAACCCTGTCCCTGCAGATGAAAAAACCCCCACAGCATGATGCTGCCACCACCATGCTTCACTGTTGAAACTGTATTGGACAGGTGATGAGCAGTGCCTGGTTTTCTCACATGCTTTAGAATTAAGGCCAAAAAGTTCTATCTTGGTCTCATCAGACCAGAGGATTTTATTTATCACCATCTTGGAGTCCTTCAGGTGTTTTTAGCAAAATGCGGGCTTTCATGTGTCTTGCACTGAGGAGAGAGTGTTCCTTTGGGACTCTGCCATAAAGCCCGACTGGTGGATTGCTGCAGTGATGGTTGACTTACTACAACTTTCTCCCATCTCCCGACTGCATCTCTGGAGCTTAGCCACAGTGACCATTGGGTTCTTCTTTGCCTCTCTCACCAAGGCTCTTTTGTTGCAGTTTGGCCGGACGGCCAGTAATGACAATAAAATTGGTCTAGTCCCAAACTGTCTTCCATTTGAAGGATTATGGAGGCCACTGTGCTCTTTTAGGAACCTTAAGTGCAGCAGAAATTTTTTGTAACCTTGACCAGATCTGTGCCTTGACAATTCTGTCTCTAAGCTCTTCAGGCAGTTCCTTTGACCTCATGATTGTCATTTGCTCTGACATGCACTGTGAGCTGTAAGGTCTTATATAGACAGGTGTGTGGCTTTTTCCTAATCAAGTCCAATCAGTATAATCAAACACAGCTGGACTCAATGAAGGTGTAGAACCATTCAAGGATGATCAGAAGAAATAGACAGCACCTTTATTGAGGGTCACGGCAAAGGTCTGAATACATATGACCATGTGAATTTCAGTTTTGTTTTTTAATAAATATAGCAAAAATTTCTAAATTTCTGTTTTTTTCTGTCAAGATGGGTTGCTGAGTGTACATTACTGGAAATAAAATGAACTTTTTGATTTTTGGAAAAAGGCTGCAATGAAACAAAAGTGAAAAATTTAAAGGGGTTTGAATCTTTATGACCCACTGTAGATAACAGGTATTGTGAGCAAGATTTACAGCTGGATTAAATAGCGGAGTAAGAGTACAGCTACTTCTTCACTACTTCAGTACAAGTACAAGTATAGTGATTTAAAACTACTCCTAGAAGTACAATTTTTTTCAAAAACTTACTCAAGTAAATGTAACGGAGTAAATGTAACTCGTTACTACCCACCTCTGGTTCCTCCTTTCCTTTTTAATTTTCCTTCTACATCCACCCAGCGCCCCCAGGTCCCCCCCCCAGGTCCCCCTCCCAGGTTCCCAGGTTTACCCCCGAGCAGGACTGTTGTTGCCCCCCCATGATCCACAGCGGCGTGGTCGCACACCCTCCTTGTTAATTATAGTTGCATGTGAAGTGTCTGCAGGGGACCTCTCATGCAGATGGTTGCCGGTACGAAGCCTCGGAGGACGGCTCTTTTGTTTTCTCGTCGCCACGGAGACTCATTTTTAATTTCTGCACAGTTGACATGATCTTCCTCTTAATTATGGGATGTCAAACCGAGAAACTTGTGATGAAGTGTGAAACTTCGGAGAGCTCGGTGACGTCTGCAGGCCGATGCAAAGATGGCCGCTCTTTCTTCCATTTGTTTTTATATTTTAAAGGTGCGCTGCGTGAAGTCGGGTGACGTTTGAAGTATTTTCTTGTATTTTTTTTTTTGATACTTTTTTTTTATTTTTTATTTATTGAATATCTTCAAACAAACAATTACAGGCAACACACTGAGACATGGAACGCGTCCCAGAGCCAAAAAACACAGAGCTGGGAGAGAGGGAGACCACAACACAGACAGAACAGACACACACACACACGCAGAGACACACACAGACAGACACACACAGACACACACAGACACACAGACAGAACAGACACACACACACACACACAGACACACACAGACAGACACACACAGACACACACACAGACACACAGACAGAACAGACACACACACACACACACACAGACACACACAGACAGACACACACACACACAGACACACACACACACACACACACACACAGACACACAGACAGAACAGACACACACACACACGCAGAGACATAGACAGATACACACAGACACACACACACACACATACAGACAGACACACACACACACGCAGAGACATGGACAGATACACACAGACACACACACACACACACACACACAGACACACAGACAGAACAGACACACACACACACGCAGAGACATAGACAGATACACACAGACACACACACACACAGACACACACAGACAGACAGAACAGACACACACACACACGCAGAGACACACACAGACAGACACACACAGACACACACAGACACATACACACACACAGACAGACAGACACACACACAGACACACACACACACATACACACACACACAGACACACACACACACACACACACACACACACACACACACACACAGAGACATGGACAGATACACACAGACACACACACACACACATACAGACAGACACACACACACACAGAGACATGGACAGATACACACAGACACACACACACATACACACACACAGACACACAGACAGAACAGACACACACACACACGCAGAGACATAGACAGATACACACAGACACACACACACACATACACACACACAGACACACACACACACACACACACACACACACACACACACACACACACACACACACACACACACAGACACACACACAGACAGACAGACAGAGACACACACACACACACACACACACACACACACACAGACAGACAGACAGACACAGAGACACACACACAGACACACACACACACACACACAGACACACACACAGACAGACAGACAAACATACACAGAGACACAGACACACACACAGGCACACACACACGGACACACACACAGGCACACACACACACACACACACACACACTCATATATATATATATATATATATATATATATATATATATATATGTATAATTTCTCCATTTATCAGGCAGCTTAACATTTAACTGCCCACTTCCAGGAGAAAAGACACAAATATACTGTGTATATATATATACATATGGAGTCTAATCGTTAAATACATTTATTTGAGCTGTACAATAAACCTCATTTGCATATCTGCAGGCATGTCTCTCCTGATTGGCTGTCCCTCTGCTTCTTTCTTAATGTGTGGATTTTAATTCATATTTTTGATATATTATGTTTGGGTGTGTGACGCACACACTCCATTATCATGTCATGAAGACGAGTCGTTTTATCTGCTGCGACCGACGGAGGAGAGGAAGAGAGGATCCGACGGAGGAGAGGAGCCGACGGAGGAGAGGAGCCGACGGAGGAGAGGAGGAGAGGATCCGACGGAGGAGAGGAGCCGACGGAGGGAGAGAAGAGAGGAAACCAACGGAGGAGAGGAAGAGAGGAGCCGACGGAGGGAGAGGAGCCGACGGAGGAGGGAGAGGAAGGAGGAGGAAGAGAGGAGCCGACGGAGGAGAGGAGCCGACGGAAGGAGAGGAAGAGAGGAGCCGGCGGAAGAGGAGGAGAGGAGAAGAGGAGCCGACGGAGGAGAGGAAGAGAGGAGCCGACGGAGGAGTGGAGCCGACGGAGGAGAGGAAGAGAGGAACCAACGGAGGAGAGGAAGAGAGGAGCCGACGGAGGAGAGGAGCCGACGGAGGAGAGGAACGGAGAGAGGAAGAGAGGAGCCGACGGAGGAGTGGAGCCGACGGAGGAGAGGAAGAGAGGAGCCGAGGAGGAAGAAGAAGAGAAGAGGAGCCGACGGAGGAGAGGAAGAGAGGAGCCGACGGAGGAGAGGAGCCGACGGAGGAGGAGAGGAAGAGAGGAGCCAACGGAGGAGAGGAAGAGAGGAGCCGACGGAGGAGAGGAGCCGACGGAGGAGAGGAAGAGAGGAGGAAGAGAGGAGCCGACGGAGGAGTGGAGCCGACGGAAGAGAGGAAGAGAGGAGCCGACGGAAGAGAGGAGGAGAGGAGCCGACGGAGCCGACGGAGGAGAGGAAGAGAGGAGCCGACGGAGGAGAGGAGCCGACGGAGCCGATGGAGGAGAGGAAGAGAGGAGCCAACGGAGGAGAGGAGCCGACGGAGGAGAGGAAGAGAGGAGCCGACGGAGGAGAGGAGCCGACGGAGGAGAGGAGCCGACGGAGGAGACGGAGAAGAGAGGAGCCGACGGAGGAGAGGAGCCGACGGAGGAGAGGAAGAGGAGCCGACGGAGGAGAGGACCCCGACGGAGGAGAGGAAGAGAGGAGCCGACGGAGGAGAGGAGCCGACGGAGGAGAGGAAGAGAAGTGACCAGATTGTGTGATTCCTCTCTCGATAACTCCGCCGCTAAGTCTACATCACCCCTGCGAGAATGAAGGCTCGCGTGGATTCATCATTTCATGAATTAAACGTGTGTGTGTGTGTGTGTGTGTGTGTGTGTGTGTGTGTGTGTGTGTGTGTGTGTGTGTGTGAAGAGAACTTTTAACAGCCAGCGGAGCAACGCTCCACATGCTGCAGGAAAGCACGTTCACAGTGTGAGTCATTCATAAAGTTAATGACATAATGACATATAAAAGTGAGGACTCTTCCTCCTCTTCTTCTGCTCTCTGAACGTTGCTCCTCGTCCTCTCCTTCATGCACTGGAAACATCCATCCATCTTCATCCCCTCATCGCGTTGCAGGGGCAGCAGCTCCAGCAGGTGTTCCCAGGCCAGGTTGGAGATATAATCTCTCCACCTAGTCCTGGGTCTTCCCCGAGGCCTCCTCCCAGCTGGACGTCCCTCCACCTAATCCTGGGTCTTCCCCGAGGCTTCCTCCCAGCCAGACGTCCCTCCACCTAGTCTTGGGTCTTCCCCGAGGCCTCCTCCCAGCTGGATGTCCCTCCACCTAGTCCTGGGTCTTCCCCGAGGCCTCCTCCCAGCTGGACGTCCCTCCACCTAGTCCTGGGTCTTCCTCGAGGCCTCTCCGGGGGAACCATCACCTTATCGTGGTGGAGAGGTTTGGGTGTCCCTGTGAACCTGATGGCTGTGTTGTCTGGAGCTTTGTGCTCCTGGTAGGGTCCCCCATGGCAAAGTGGTCTCATGGGACAAAGAATGGTTCAAAAACCCTATGGAAAAGCAAGGAAGGGATCAAGGGACCCTGCCCGGTGGAAGCCTGGGGCCCTGGGGCGTCTGGAGCCAGGCCCAGACGGCGGGTTCGTCAGCGAGCGCCTGGAGACCGGGTCTCCTCTCCCTCCAGACCATGGGCCAACCACCTGTGGTGGGAACCAATGGGGTTGGGTGAGCTGCCGTATGGGGGGCAGCAAAGGTCAGGGGCTTCGACGGCACTAGACATAATATCTGTGAAATCTTCAGTTATTACTGTAGATTTCACAGTAACACTGTTGTATATGAGTTTACAGTAAAGTTACACTACAACGTTGTTACCATGACAACATCACAGTACTCTAAGTATTACAGTAGAAATCACAGTATTTCTGCCGCAGTGAAATATTGCAGATTACAGGTGTTTCCCCTTCACTCTGCTTTCTCTTCTTCCTCCCCTTCATTCCTTCGCCTCCTGTTTTCTCTCTCCTCTTTCCCTCCTCCTCTTCCTGGCCTCCTCCTGTTTTCTCTCTCCTCTTTTCTCCTCCTCTTTCTGGCCTCCTCCTGTTTTCTCTCTCCTCTTTCTCTCATTCTCGTCCTGGCCTCCTCCTGTTTTCTCTCTCCTCTTTCTCTCCTTCTCTTCCTGGCCTCCTTCTGTTTTCTCTCTCCTCTTTCCCTCCTCCTCTTCCTCCCTAGTCCTGTTTTCTCTCTCCTCTTTCTCTCCTTCCCAGTCCTGACCTCCTCCTGTTTTCTCTCTCCTCTTTCCTCCTCCTCTTCCTGGCCTCCTCCTGTTTTCTCCCTCCTCTTCTCTCCTCCCCAGTCCTGGCCTCCTCCTGTTTTCTCTCTCCTCTTTCTCTCCTTCTCTTCCTGGTCCTTCTGTTTTCTCTCTCCTCTTTCCCTCCTCCTCTTCCTGGCCTCCTCCACTCTCTCCTCTTTCTCTCCTTCTCGTCCTGACCTCCTCCTGTTTTCTCCCTCCTCTTTCTCTCCTTCTCTTCCTGGCCTCCTTCTGTTTTCTCTCTCCTCTTTCCCTCCTCCTCTTCCTGGCCTCGTCCTGTTTTCTCTCTCCTCTTTCTCTCCTTCTCGTCCTGACCTCCTCCTGTTTTCTCTCTCCTCTTTCCCTCCTCCTCTTCCTGGCCTCCTCCTGTTTTCTCCCTCCTCTTCCTCTCCTTCTCGTCCTGGCCTCCTCCTGTTTTCTCTCTCCTCTTTCTCTCCTTCTCTTCCTGGCCTCCTTCTGTTTTCTCTCTCCTCTTTCCCTCCTCCTCTTCCTGGCCTCCTCCTGTTTTCTCTCCTCTTTCTCTCCTTCTCGTCCTGACCTCCTCCTGTTTTCTCCCTCCTCTTTCTCTCCTTCTCTTCCTGGCCTCCTCCTGTTTTCTCTCTCCTCTTTCCCTCCTTCTCTTCCTGGCCTCGTCCTGTTTTCTCTCTCCTCTTTCTCTCCTTCTCTTCCTGGCCTCCTCCTGTTTTCTCTCTCCTCTTTCTCTCCTTCTTCCTGGCCTCCTCCTGTTTTCTCTCTCCTCTTTCTCTCCTTCTCTTCCTGGCCTCCTCCTGTTTTCTCTCTCCTCTTTCCCTCCTTCTCTTCCTGGCCTCGTCCTGCAGATCTCTCCTCTTTGTTCTCCTTCTCTTCCTGGCCTCCTCCTGTTTTCTCTCTCCTCTTTCCCTCCTTCTCTTCCTGGCCTCGTCCTGTTTTCTCTCTCCTCTTTCTCTCCTTCTCTTCCTGGCCTCCTCCTGTTTTCTCTCTCCTCTTTCCCTCCTTCTCTTCCTGGCCTCGTCCTGTTTTCTCTCTCCTCTTTCTCTCCTTCTCTTCCTGGCCTCCTCCTGTTTTCTCTCTCCTCTTTCTCTCCTTCTCTTCCTGGCCTCCTCCTGTTTTCTCTCTCCTCTTTCCCTCCTCCTCTTCCTGGCCTCCTCCTGTTTTCTCTCTCCTCTTCCTCTCCTTCTCGTCCTGGCCTCCTCCTGTTTTCTCTCTCCTCTTTCCCTCCTCCTCTTCCTGGCCTCCTTCTGTTTTCTCTCTCCTCTTTCCCTCCTCCTCTTCCTGGCCTCCTCCTGTTTTCTCTCTCCTCTTTCTCTCCTTCTCTTCCTGGCCTCCTCCTGTTTTCTCTCTCCTCTTTCTCTCCTTCTCTTCCTGGCCTCCTCCTGTTTTCTCTCTCCTCTTTCCCTCCTTCTCGTCCTGGCCTCCTCCTGTTTTCTCTCTCCTCTTTCCCTCCTCCTCTTCCTGGCCTCCTCCTGTTTCTCTCTCTCTTTCGCCTTCTCTTCCTGGCCTCCTCCTGTTTTTCTCTCTCCTCTTTCTCTCCTTCTCTTCCTGGCCTCCTTCTGTTTTCTCTCTCCTCTTTCTCTCCTTCTCTTCCTGGCCTCCTCCTGTTTTCTCTCTCCTCTTTCTCGCCTTCTCTTCCTGGCCTCCTTCTGTTTTCTCTCTCCTCTTTCCCTCCTCCTCGTCCTGGCCTCCTCCTGTTTTCTCTCTCCTCTTTCCCTCCTCCTCTTCCTGGACTCCTCCTGTTTTTTCTCTCCTCGCCTTCTCTTCCTGGCCTCCTTCTGTTTTCTCTCTCCTCTTTCCCTCCTTCTCGTCCTGGCCTCCTCCTGTTTTCTCTCTCCTCTTTCCCTCCTCCTCTTCCTGGCCTCCTCCTGGCCTCCTCCTCTTTCGCCTTCTCTTCTGGCCTCCTCCTGTTTTCTCTCTCCTCTTTCTCTCCTTCTCTTCCTGGCCTCCTCCTGTTTTCTCTCCTCTTTCTCTCCTTCTCTTCCTGGCCTCCTCCTGTTTTCTCTCTCCTCTTTCTCGCCTTCTCTTCCTGGCCTCCTTCTGTTTTCTCTCTCCTCTTTCCCTCCTCCTCTTCCTGGCCTCCTCCTGTTTTCTCTCTCCTCTTTCTCTCCTTCTCTTCCTGGCTTCCTTCTGTTTTCTCTCTCCTCTTTCCCTCCTCCTCTTCCTGGCCTCCTCCTGTTTTCTATCTCCTCTTTCTCTCCTTCTCGTCCTGGCCTCCTCCTGTTTTCTCTCTCCTTTCTCTCCTTCTCGTCCTGGCCTCCTCCTGTTTTCTCTCTCCTTTTCCTCCTCCTCTTCCTGGCCTCCTCCTGTTTTCTCTCTCCTCTTTCTCGCCTTCTCTTCCTGGCCTCCTCCTGTTTTCTCTCTCCTCTTTCCCCCTCCTCTTCCTGGCCTCCTCCTGTTTTCTCTCTCCTCTTTCCCTCCTCCTCTTCCTGGCCTCCTCCTGTTTTCTCTCTCCTCTTTCTCTCCTTCTCTTCCTGGCCTCCTCCTGTTTTCTCTCTCCTCTTTCTCTCCTTCTCGTCCTGGCCTCCTCCTGTTTTCTCTCTCCTCTTTCCCTCCTCCTCTTCCTGGCCTCCTCCTGTTTTCTCTCTCCTCTTTCCCTCCTCCTCTTCCTGGCCTCCTCCTGTTTTCTCTCTCCTCTTTCTCTCCTCCTCTTCCTGGCCTCCTCCTGTTTTCTCTCTCCTCTTTCCTCCTCTTCCTGGCCTCCTCCTGTTTTCTCTCTCCTCTTTCTCTCCTTCTCGTCCTGGCCTCCTCCTGTTTTCTCTCTCCTCTTTCCCTCCTCCTCTTCCTGGCCTCCTCCTGTTTTCTCTCTCCTCTTCCCTCCTTCTCTTCCTGGCCTCCTCCTGTTTTTCTCTCTCTCCCTCTTCTTTGGCCTCCTCTCTCCTGGCCTCCTCCTCTTCCTGGCCTCCTCCTGTTTTCTCTCTCCTCTTTCCCTCCTCCTCTTCCTGGCCTCCTCCTGTTTTCTCTCTCCTCTTTCTCTCCTCCTCTTCCTGGCCTCCTCCTGTTTTCTCTCTCCTCTTTCCCTCCTCCTCTTCCTGGCCTCCTCCTGTTTTCTCTCTCCTCTTTCTCTCCTTCTCTTCCTGGCCTCCTCCTGTTTTCTCTCTCCTCTTTCTCTCCTTCTCTTCCTTCCTCCTGTTTTCTCCTCCCTCCTCTTTCCTTCTCTTCCTGGCCTCCTCCTGTTTTCTCTCTCCTCTTTCCCTCCTTCTCTTCCTCCTGGCCTCCTCTTTTTCTCTCTCCTCTTTCTCTCCTTCTCTTCCTGGCCTCCTCCTGTTTTTCTCTCTCTTTCTCTCCTTCTCTTCCTGGCCTCCTCCTGTTTTCTCTCTCCTCTTTCTCTCCTCCTCTTCCTGGCCTCCTTCTGTTTTCTCTCTCCTCTTTCTCTCCTCCTCGTCCTGGCCTCCTCCTGTTTTCTCTCTCCTCTTTCTCTCCTTCTCGTCCTGGCCTCCTGTTTTCTCTCCTCTTCCTCTCCTTCTTTCCTGGCCTCCTCCTTTTTCTCTCTCCTCTTTCTCTCCTCCTCTTCCTGGCCTCCTTCTGTTTTCTCTCTCCTCTTTCACTCCTCCTCGTCCTGGCCTCCTTCTGTTTTCTCTCTCCTCTTTCTCTCCTTCTCGTCCTGGCCTCCTCCTGTTTTCTCTCTCCTCTTCCTCTCCTTCTCTTCCTGGCCTCCTCCTGTTTTCTCTCTCCTCTTTCTCTCCTCCTCTTCCTGGCCTCCTTCTGTTTTCTCTCTCCTCTTTCACTCCTCCTCTTCCTGGCCTCCTTCTGTTTTCTCTCCTCTTTCCCTCCTCCTCTTCCTGGCCTCCTCCTGTTTTCTCTCTCCTCTTCCTCTCCTTCTCGTCCTGGCCTCCTCCTGTTTTCTCTCTCCTCTTCCTCTCCTTCTCTTCCTGGCCTCCTTCTGTTTTTCCTCTCCCATTTTTCCCCCCTTTGCTTTCATTCTTTCTCCTTTTCCTCTCCCCCCTCTCCTCTTCCTCTTCCAATCCTCTTATTTTTCCTCTATTCTTTTCCTCCCTTTTGCTTCCTCTCTCCCTTTTTCTTGTCCCTGAACATTTCATCTCCTCATCTTCCTCCCCTTTTCTCCCCCTTCTCCCCCCGGTCATTTCTCTCACCTGTCGTCTGCATGATGTCACACCTGAGCAACACGTCTCTCTCCGCCGAAGATCTATGGGCCTCCAGGTTTCATATTTCCAGCTTATTTACCTCGTCGTTTGTTTTCATTTCTTTTTACTGATGCGGCTCATTTGACAGTTTCCCAAATCTCCGCCACATAAACACTCATACATTACCCCCCCACAGAGAGGAGGACATGTCCCCGCTGCATGCTGGTACAGCGAGCTGCCAGTGAGGCCTAGAGTTGTTTCTTCCCGCGCGGCCGCTGGGAGACACACGGCAACGGTTGCTACGTCTTCATGTCCTCGACAGCGCCGGATGAGCTCGCACGTCCTCGCGTGGACACGTTCTGCTCGGATGGACTTCATAAAGGACGAAACACACGACTGCAGCATGGCTCTTCATAAAAGAGGAAGAGTTGTTCAAACTCATGTTGTCCCCATATTGCCCTCATGTCTTCATGTTGTCTTCATGTTGTCCCCATGTTGCCCTCATGTCCCCATGTTATCCCCATGTTGTCTTCATGTTGCCCCCAAGTTGTCCTCATGTTGTCTTCATGTTGTCCCCATATTGCCCTCATGTCTTCATGTTGTCCTCATGTTGTCTTCATGTTGTCCTCATGTTGTCTTCATGTCTTCATGTTGTCCTCATGTTGCCCTCATGTTGTCTTCATGTTGTCTTCATGTCTTCATGTTGTCCTCATGTTGCCCTCATGTTGTCTTCATGTTGTCTTCATGTTGCCCCCAAGTTGTCCTCATGTTGTCCTCATGTTTCCCTCATGTTGCCCTCATGTTGTCTTCATGTTGTGCCCATGTTGCCCTCATGTCCCCATGTTGTCTTCATGTTGTCCTCATGTTGTCCCCATGTTGTCTTCATGTTGTCCCCATGTTGCCCTCATGTCCCCATGTTGTCCCCATGTTGTCTTCCTGTTGTCTTCATGTTGTCCTCATGTTGTCCCCATGTTGCCCTCATGTTGCCCTCATGTTGCCCTCATGTCCCCATGTTGTCCTCATGTTGTCCTCATGTTGTCCCCATGTTGTCCCCATGTTGTCTTCATGTTGTCCCCATGTTGCCCTCATGTCCCCATGTTGTCCCCATGTTGTCTTCATGTTGTCTTCATGTTGTCCTCATGTTGTCCCCATGTTGTCTTCATGTTGTCTTCATGTTGTCCCCATATTGCCCTCATGTCTTCATGTTGTCTTCATGTTGTCCCCATGTTGTCCTCATGTTGCCCTCATGTCTTCATGTTGTCTTCATGTTGCCCCCAAGTTGTCCTCATGTTGTCCTCATGTTGTCCCCATGTTGTCTTGATGTTGTCCTCATGTTGGCCTCATGTTGTCCTCATGTTATCTTCATGTTGTCCTCATGTTGTCCTCATGTTATCTCCATGTTGTCCTCATGTTGTCCTCATGTTGTCCTCATGTTATCTTCATGTTGTCCTCATGTTGTCCTCATGTTGTCCCCATGTTGTCTTCATGTTGTCCTCATGTTGTCCTCATGTTGTCTTCATGTTGTCTCCTCATGTTGTCCCCAAGTTGTCCTCATGTTGTCCTCATGTTGTCCTCATGCTGTCCTCATGCTGTCCTCATGCTGTCCTCATGTTGTCTTCATGTTGTCCTCATGTTATCTTCATGTTGTCCTCATGTTGTCCTCATGTTGTCCCCATGTTGTCTTCATGTTGTCCTCATGTTGTCCTCATGTTGTCTTCATGTTGTCCCCAAGTTGTCCTCATGTTGTCCTCATGTTGTCCCCATGTTGTCCTCATGTTGTCCTCATGTTGTCCTCATGCTGTCCTCATGCTGTCCTCATGTTGTCTTCATGTTGTCTTCATGTTGTCCCCATGTTGCCCTCATGTCCCCATGTTGTCCCCATGTTGTCTTCATGTTGTCTTCATGTTGTCCTCATGTTGTCCCCATGTTGTCTTCATGTTGTCTTCATGTTGTCCCCATATTGCCCTCATGTCTTCATGTTGTCTTCATGTTGTCCCCATGTTGTCCTCATGTTGCCCTCATGTCTTCATGTTGTCTTCATGTTGCCCCCAAGTTGTCCTCATGTTGTCCTCATGTTGTCCCCATGTTGTCTTGATGTTGTCCTCATGTTGGCCTCATGTTGTCCTCATGTTATCTTCATGTTGTCCTCATGTTGTCCTCATGTTATCTTCATGTTGTCCTCATGTTGTCCTCATGTTGTCCTCATGTTATCTTCATGTTGTCCTCATGTTGTCCTCATGTTGTCCCCATGTTGTCTTCATGTTGTCCTCATGATGTCCTCATGTTGTCTTCATGTTGTCCCCAAGTTGTCCTCATGTTGTCCTCATGTTGTCCCCATGTTGTCCTCATGTTGTCCCCAAGTTGTCCTCATGTTGTCCTCATGTTGTCCCCATGTTGTCCTCATGTTGTCCTCATGTTGTCCTCATGTTGTCCTCATGTTGTCCTATATCAATGTTCTTTTTAATTCCCCAAAATAACATGATTGATTCCACCCAACGCTCTTTGAGAAGAAAAACATGTCAATGAAGGGCTTTAACACTTAAAAGCGCCCGCTGTATTTTCCTCCACGCTGGACCCAGAAGAAGAAACGGCGCCTCCCGAGGTCACGGCGACTTATCGGACGTGACCTTTGACACCGCCGTAAGTGGCAGGCTATGGAAATGAGAGGTGATCGCTCCACCTGGAGCGATCACCTCTGCCTTAATCCTCCGTCTCTGTCTTATTCCTTTACTTTTTGACCTTCTTTCGCTGATGCCCAAATCTTTCCTACCTACCTTCCCTCCGACTATATCTCCTTCTTTCCTTCCTTTCCTATTTAACATCATGACTATTCGTCGTCAGTGTATGTATTACGTGTATGTGAGACATATACCTAACCCTGACAAAAGAAGACTAAAACTTAATACATCACAACTGAAACTAGGACTAGGACTCTGAAAACTAAAATGAACCCTCCTGTTGTCCTGTTGTCCTCCTTTAAAAAAAAGTCTATATCTGAAATATGAGTTTCTTTTTAACCAAATTACCATAAAAATAGATTCCTTCCAACGCTCTTTATAAATACAACTGATCACTTTCATTCCTCTGATCTTAACTTTTAGTCTAAATAATTCATCATTTCTGCTTTTTTAACTCTAATATCAGGTATAATTCTATATAAATGAGGGTTATTGACCATGACATTCCAAACAGTATAAAACTAGTAAGGTGGTGTTAGTGGAAACTAAAATAAAAGTCTGAAAAATGGACGAAAATGTCAGATTTTGTCTGTTTTTTGACCCGGGAGGACAACACAAGGGGTTAAATTAAAAAGTTAAACTAACTAACTGAAAAATAAAAACTGTTATAACCTCCCTCCCTCCCACATGTTGTCACACACTCACGTTAGCGTTAACACACTCGTGCTAAATGTGCAATTAAAGGAAACAGCCGACAGGCTAATCAACGCAGTCAGCGACTGTCAAGAGTTTATCGTGTTTATTGTTAAGTGAACAACACATATATGGGATTTTAATTAGGAAACAGGCGCGTGTGTGTGTGTGTGTGTGTGTGTGTGTGTGTGTGTGTGTGTGTGTGTGTGTGTGTGTGTGTGTGTGTGTTTTTCTGGCTCTCTGGGGACCAGACGGCGGTAAAACTACAGTAAGTCAATGTGATATCTTTAACTGCTGCATCCGAACGTCAAACACTGAAAGACTCGACGTCAACACAGTCGACTGTTAATCTGCAGACAGATGACTGTGTGTGTGTGTGTGTGTGTGTGTGTGTGTGTGTGTGTGTGTGTGTGTGTGTGTGTGTGTGTGTGTGTGTGTGTGTGGGTTGTTGCCCTCATTTTTTACAGTAATGCTTAGACTACTGTGATGACAGGTCATTCTATAGCATTGCTTTCTGAACACAGACACAAGATCTACTCATAACACTCACGTCAGATGAAGGCGTGAAAGGAAGCTTCTGGCAGCTAAATGACAAGAGCACCAATGAGAAGATCCTCCTAATTGGCTCGTAAAGCAGAATCACTCTGACTGAAGTTAATATTCGTATTAATCAAGTCTGTAAACGTGGAGGTGACAGAAACATTAACTCAGGTAGCACGTTAGCAGCACTGTTAGCTTAAACACACAGAGAATCAGAGAGATTAGCTTCATGCTAATTTCCCCCTGAGCTGCAGGAGACTATTAACCAGCTCGGGTTGCATAAAGACCTCCTCGCAGGTGGACTGGAAGCAGACTTTGGATAAATCCAGCTGGCTTTGTGTTAATATTGTTCTCTCTAACTTATCCTCGCTGTGGAAGAAGCAGTGGCCTCCTTGCCATCTTCTATTATTTATGAATCTGATTAATAATCTGCCGCCCGGCTGCTGCAGAGGAAGCTGAGATCCATAAAAGCACCCAGAAGAAAAGCCGCGCCGGGGTGTAATTCCACTAAATAATTACATAAATTTGTAAAATATTTTATAAAATATTAAAATGAAATAGAAATATTTTTAAAAAATCAAAAAATCATGAAATATTAAAATTAATTATTTTATAAAATAACATTAATTATTTTATTGTAATAAATAAATAAATAAAAGCGGCGGGTGTAATTCCACTAAAATAATAATTTTAATAAGATAATAAAATAAATTTGTAAAATATTTTATAAAATAAAATGAAATTAAAAAAAATAATTTAAATCCTAAAACATTATTTTATGAAATACTAAAATTAATTATTTTATAAAATAACATTATTTTATTGTAATAATTAAATAAATAAATATATACGACGGGGTGTAATTCCACTAAAATAATAATTTTAATAAAATAAAATAATAAAATAAATTTGTAAAATATTTGATAAAATATTAAAATGAAATAAAAATATTTTTAAAAAATAATTTATGAAACACTAAAGTTAATTATTTTATAAAATAATAACATTAATTATTTTATTGTAATAAAATAAATTTTGGGGGGGTGAGCCGATACATCGAAGGAGACAATTCAGCTTTGCAGGTGGAGAAAAGAGACAAGAGGGCAGGAAGTCAACAGACCGCCGTGGAGACCTGCAGAGTGAGGCTCAATGTGTGGAAATCATGAGGGACTCTGCACATGGTCCCAGAGTCCTATGGTCCCACGGCCCTATGGTCCCGCAGCCATATGGTCCCACGTCCCTATGGTCCCACAACCCAATGGTCCCACGTCCCTATGGTTTTGCAGACCTTTGGTCCCACAACCCAATGGTCCCACGGCCCTATGGTCCCACAACCCAATGGTCCCACGGCCCTATGGTCCCACTATGGTCCCACTGCACTACTGGATATGATTTTACAGTAGAATGCTGTAAAGGTACATTACAACCTTGTTGCCATGACAACATCACAATAGTCTAAGTATCCCAGAAATCCCAGTATTACAGTAGAAATCACAGTATTACAGTAGAAATCACAGTAGTCTATGTTTTACAGTAGAAATCACAGTAGTCTAAATATTACATAAGAAAATCACAATATAGCCACTATAGTACTGCAAATAGTACAGTAAACTACTGTATTTTTACTTTTTTATCTTATGTTGTGTTTAATTGTTTTGTATTTTACAATGAATACATAAAATACTGTAAATGGAAGTACGGTACCTTTATTGTGAAAAGAATTCACAGTAATTTGCTGGACAATCGTCACAGGAAGTTACTGTAAATTACACATTAAATTTCTTACAGTGTACATCACTTCATGTCCTGTAGCTCCTCCTTTCCTTGCATCCTTTCCTTATTTCCTCCGATCTTTCCCAAAAGCCAAACACACAAACAAAGATGGGCTTTCTTTCATCACAGAGGCCTCTGAAGTTTTCTGAAGTTTTCCGACGTTTCCGCGTAACTTTCCTCTCTGAGTCTTTCTTTCTTTTCTCCTTTCTTCCCTCTCAGCTTCGCCTCTTTCACTGAAATCATTAAACCAGATCGCAGAGTCTCTTTGTTCACCTCGACGCTCTCTTCCAGCTCTGCAGGTCTCATCCCGCCCCCAACCCCCCCAAACTGCCATTCTCTCTCTCATCCTTTGTATTTTTCCATCCTGCCTTTGTTTAATTTCATCTGTAAGCACATGGAGATTAATTGGGCCTCACTTTAAACTTTTCCTGGCACCTTTTCCTCTCTCTCTCTCTCTCAGGAATGCCTCTCATCATCTTTTCATTAGCGCTACCTCTGCCCTTATACATAATTCAGCGCGAGTCTCCGTGCAGAGCTCGTCCTTTATTAGACTGTCGCCAGAGTGCATTCCACAAACTCATTAAAAAACTATTAAAGGCTGATGATTTCCTGTGATAAAGCTGCAGCTTTCGCTTTTCTGACTGATCTCCCGACAGGATCACGCCACGCTGCACGCCTCATCGTCGTAGCAACATCTGCACGCCGGCTCGGGCTAGCGCTCTTTATTTAACCTTTGGAAGAGGCGTTTAATCCAAGATGGATCAGTGGAAACAGCCACGACACCCACATACACCTCATATATATATATATATATATATATATATATATATAATTCCTAATTTCTGCTTTTCTAACTCAAACATTAGGTATAACTTCCTATAAATGAGGTTTATTGACCATAAATTCCAAAAATAACTGTAAAACTAAAGTTAATAAGTTAATTCAATTCAATTCAATTCAATTTTATTTATAGTATCAATTCATAACAAGAGTTATCTCAAGACACTTCACAAGGACCCAACAGTTCTAGTAGTTTCCTCCAGAGCAAGCAACAGTGCGACAGTGGTGAGGAAAAACCTCCTTTTAGGAAGAAACCTGGGACAGACCCAGACCCAGACCCAGGCCCAGACCCAGACTCAGACCCAGGCCCAGGCCCAGACCCAGACCCAGACTAGGTTAGTAACAAGCATTTCTGGGACATAGTTGCACACAAAGTTAGTGTTACGTAGTGTTGAAAAAGTCAAAAAAAGGACAAAAGTGTAAGAAAAAGTTAAAAAACATTGATAAAAAGCATCAATAAAAGTGTTGATTGGATGAAGAAGACAACACGAGGGTTATAGGAAATTATACCTAATGTTTAAGTTAACCCTAACCCTAAAAAAGGACGAAAACATCCAAAATAAAGACAAAAACATTTAAAAAAGGGACAAAAAAGTCCAAAATAAAGACAAAAACATCGACCTAATGAAGGAAAGAAAAGGAAGCCTTTGTGTTGTCTTCTCGTCTAAATTGAAAATCAACACTTTTATTGATGTCTATAAACTTTTTTCTTTGTTTTTTTTCCCTTATTAACTTTAGTTTTAGTTTTTTAGGAGATTATACCTAATGTTTGAGTTAGAAAAGCAGAAATTAGGAATTATTGAGACTAAAATTAAAGGAATGGATGTTGATGATAATCACAGACTGGAATATGTCAACTTTTACTCAATACTATTTCAAAAACACTTCCATTTGTTTTACAATGCTATAAAATTGAACAAGACGCCCCAAAATTAATGAAAGTAGAGATTTGTACTTGGCAAAGAGCGTTGGGTGGAATCAATCATGTTATTTTGGGGAATTAAAAAGAACATTGATATAGGACAACATGGGGACAACATGGGGACAACATGAGGACAACATGGGGACAACATGAGGGCGACATGGGGACAACATGAGGACAACATGAGGACAACATGAGGACATCATGAAGACAACATGAAGACAACGTGGGGACAACATGAAGACAACATGAGGACAACATGAGGACAACATGAGGACAACATTGGGACAACATGGGGACAACATGGGGACAACATGAGGACAACATGGGGACAACATGAAGACAACATGAGGACAACATGAGGACAACATGGGGACAACATGAGGACAACATGAGGGCAACATGAGGACAACATGGGGACAACATGAGGACAACATGAGGGCAACATGAGGACAACATGAGGACAACATGAGGACAACATGGAGACAACATGAGGACAACATGGGGACAACATGAGGACAACATGAGGGCAACATGAGGACAACATGGAGACAACATGAGGACAACATGAGGGCAACATGAGGACAACATGGGGACAACATGGGGACAACATGAGGACAACATGAAGACAACATGAGGGCAACATGAGGACAACATGGGGACAACATGGGGACAACATGAAGACAACATGAGGACAACATGGGGACAACATGCGGACAACATGAGGACAACATGGGGACAACATGAAGACAACATGAGGAAAACATGGGGACAACATGAGGACAACATGGGGACAACATGAGGACAACATGAGGACAACATGAGGACAACATGAGGACAACATGGGGACAACATGAGGACAACATGCAGAAAACATGAGGACAACATGGGGACAACATGAGGACAACATGAAGACAACATGGGGACAACATTAGGACAACATGAGGACAACATGAGGACACCATGAAGACACCATGAGGACAACATGAGGACAACATGATGGCAACATGAGGACAACAAGAGGACAACATGAGGACAACATAAGAGCAACATGAGGGCAACATGAGGACAACATGAGGACAACATGGGGACAACATGAGGACAACATGAGGGCAACATGAGGACAACATGGAGACAACATGAGGACAACATGAGGGCAACATGAGGACAACATGGGGACAACATGGGGACAACATGAGGACAACATGAAGACAACATGAGGGCAACATGAGGACAACATGGGGACAACACGGGGACAACATGAAGACAACATGAGGACAACATGGGGACAACATGCGGACAACATGGGGACAACATGCGGACAACATGAGGACAACATGGGGACAACATGAAGACAACATGAGGACAACATGGGGACAACATGAGGACAACATGGGGACAACATGAGGACAACATGCGGAAAACATGAGGACAACATGGGGACAACATGAGGACAACATGAAGACAACATGGGGACAACATTAGGACAACATGAGGACAACATGAGGACACCATGAAGACACCATGAGGACAACATGAGGACAACATGATGGCAACATGAGGACAACAAGAGGACAACATGAGGACAACATGAGGGCAACATGAGGGCAACATGAAGACAACATGAAGACAACATGAGGGCAACATGAGGGCAACATGGGGACAACATGAGGGCAACATGAGGACAACATGAGGACAACATGAGGACAACATGAAGACAACATGAAGACAACATGAGGACAACATGAAGACAACATGAGGACAACATGAGGACAACATGAAGACAACATGAAGACAACATGAGGACAACATGAGGACAACATGAAGACAACATGAGGACAACATGAGGACAACATGAGGACATTATGGTGTGAATTGAAGGCAGATTCATGTCACTGTGAGTCTATTTTGGAGGGGCCCTGTTAGCAGAGGTGGCTGCTGGGTATTTCCTGCTCCAGCTGCGAGCCTGTTTTCCTCCAATCGGCTTCCTTGTTTTCACACACATAACGGTAACCGACGGTAACGCGGAGCGAGTAATGAGCGTCTGGTCCGAGGTGTCATGTAAGAGGATTGCCTCGTTTGTGGGCTTTCAGAAGATAAGTGGACATCCGAGCGCTCCTTCGCCGCCGTCTGGACCCCCGACCTTTCACAGATGGGGGGGGGGCCTTGGGGCTCCTCAGAGACCCCCCGTCCCTCAGGGGAGCCGACATGTCCTCTTACGAGAAAATACAAACCTTATTGTCTCATTCATATGGAAATTTTCCATATGAATGAGACAATAAGGTTTGTATTTAGTCTCACCTTTCAGCCTCTGGATTATCTTTCTGTAATCACCTCGGGAGGTCTGGATCCTTCAGAGGAGACCCGGGTCCGGGTCCGGGTCCGTCTAATCCGTCAGAATTAAACGAGATCCATCACAGATCCGGATAATGGCCCCCCGCAGATTGTGTGCAAAAATCTGCATTAATAATTCAGCTAAAGAATTATATTATTCATGGTTGTTTTAAAGGAGCAGACCGCTGTTTTAAAGGAGCAGACCGCTGTTTTAAAGGAGCAGACCGCTGTTTTAAAGGAGCAGACCACCGCTGTTTTAAAGGAGCAGACCACCGCTGTTTTAAAGGAGCAGACCACTGTTTTAAAGGAGCAGACCACCGCTGTTTTAAAGGAGCAGACCACTGTTTTAAAGGAGCAGACCACCGCTGTTTTAAAGGAGCAGACCACCGCTGTTTTAAAGGAGCAGACCCGCTGTTTTAAAGGAGCAGACCACCGCTGTTTTAAAGGAGCAGACCACCGCTGTTTTAAAGGAGCAGACCACCGCTGTTTTAAAGGAGCAGACCACCGCTGTTTTAAAGGAGCAGACCACTGCTTTAAAGGAGCAGACCACTGTTTTAAAGGAGCAGACCACCGCTGTTTTAAAGGAGCAGACCACCGCTGTTTTAAAGGAGCAGACCGCTGTTTTAAAGGAGCAGACCACCGCTGTTTTAAAGGAGCAGACCACTGTTTTAAAGGAGCAGACCACTGTTTTAAAGGAGCAGACCACTGTTTTAAAGGAGCAGACCGCTGTTTTAAAGGAGCAGGCCGCTGTTTTAAAGGAGCAGGCCGCTGTTTTAAAGGAGCAGACCGTTGTTTTAAAGGAGCAGACCGCTGTTTTAAAGGAGCAGACCGTTGTTTTAAAGGAGCAGACCGCTGTTTTAAAGGAGCAGACCGGTGTTTTAAAGGAGCAGACCGCTGTTTTAAAGGAGCAGACCGCTGTTTTAAAGGAGCAGACCGCTGCTTTAAAGGAGCAGACCGCTGCTTTAAAGGAGCAGACCGCTGCTTTAAAGGAGCAGACCGCTGTTTTAAAGGAGACAACACGAGGGTTATAGGAAATTATACATTATGTTTGAGTTAACCCTAAAAAAGGGACGAAAACATCCAAAATAAAGACAAAAACATTGAAAAAATGGACAAGAACGTCCAAAATAAAGACAAAAACATTGAAAAAAGACTAAAATGTCCAAAATAAAGACAAAAACATTGAAAAAAGGGACAAAAACGTCCAAAATAAAGACAAAAACATTGAAAAAAGGGACAAAAACGTCCAAAATAAAGACAAAAACATCCAAAATAAAGACAAAAACATCCAAAATAAAGACAAAAAACATTGAAAAAAGGGACAAAAACGTCCAAAATAAAGACAAGAACATTGAAAAAAGGGACAAAAACGTCCAAAATAAAGACAAAAACATCCAAAATAAAGACAAAAACATTGAAAAAAGGGACAAAAACATCCAAAATAAAGACAAAAACGTCCAAAATAAAGACAAAAACATTGACCTAATGAAGGAAAGAACAGAGGATTTTAACCCTCGTGAGAGCAGCATATCTCCACCAGACTCCATGTAAATAATCACTACTTTTAGCATGTATAGAGCAGCATATCTCCACCAGACTCCATGTAAATAATCACTACTTTTAGCGTGTATGGAGCAGCATATCTCCACCAGACTCCATGTAAATAATCACTACTTTTAGCGTGTATAGAGCCGCATATCTCCACATTCAGAGTTTATTCCAACCAGACCAGAGTGGTGATTGTTGGAACAGTGGAAAGATGAACCAAGACGGCTTTTGGTAGTTTTATTTAGTTTCTGTCCACTTTGAATGAAGTGTGTTTTAAAATGATAAAAGTAGTGATTATTTACATGGCGTCTGGTGGGTGTGGTGACGGTGATGTCGGGGCTGTTTCATCTTAAATTAAACGGCAACAACACAACTTTTAGCGGACGCTGACTGATTCATTGAGTTCCACATCTGAACTAAATGAACCAAGGACGCTGTGGTTAAAAACCTATTAAAGATGTCTTTATCATCTCTCTTTGGATCACATCCCACTATATTCTGGTGGTATTAAGCGTCAAAGACATGTCAAAAAAAACAAATCTACAGATTTAACCCTCGTGTTGTCTTCCCGTCAACATTGATAATCAACTCTATTATTGATTATTGGCGTTTTTAACTTTTTCTCTCTTTTTTTTGACACTTTTTTTGACATAGATAGATTCTTTATTCATCCTGAAGGAAATGTTAGGCATCAAGTGGCAAGACAACAACAACAAATACTTATACACACATACAGTATATTACACATATACACACATACAGTATATAACACATATACACACATACAGTATATCACACATATACTGTACACACATATACACACATACAGTATATCACACATATACACACATACCTACAGTATATCACACATACACACATACAGTATATCACACATATACTGTACACTCATATACACACATAGGCCTACAGTATATCACACATATACACATATACACACATACAGTATTTCACACATATACACACATACAGTATATCACACATATACACATATACAGTCTATCACACATATACACACATACACACATACAGTATATCACACATATACACATATACACACATACAGTATATCACACATATACACACATACAGTATATCACACATATACACATATACACACATACAGTATATCACACATATACACATATACAGTATATCACACATATACACACATACAGTATATCACACATATACACATATACACACATAGTATACACATATACACATATACACACATACAGTATTTCACACATATACACATACAGTATATCACACATATACACACATACAGTATATCACACATATACACATATACACACATACAGTATATCACACATATACACACACACAGTATATCACACATATACACATATACACACATACAGTATTTCACACATATACACATATACAGTATATCACACATATACACACATACAGTATATCACACATATACACACATACAGTATATCACACATATACACATATACACACATACAGTATATCACACATATACACACATACAGTATATCACACATATACACATATACACACATACAGTATATCACACATATACTGTACACACATATACACACATAGGCCTACAGTATATCACACATATACACATATACACACATACAGTATATCACACATATACACATATACACACATACAGTATTTCACACATATACACATATACAGTATATCACACATATACACACATACAGTATTTCACACATATACACATATACACACATACAGTATATCACACATACACATATACACATCTCTCCCTCTCTCTCTCATTTACTCTCTCCCTCTCTCCCCCTCTCTCTCTCTCATTTACTCTCTCCCTCTCTCTCTCATTTACTCTCTCCCTCTCTCCCTCTCTCTCTCATTTACTCTCTCCCCTCTCCCTCTCTCTCTCATTTACTCTCTCCCTCTCTCTCTCATTTACTCTCTCCCTCTCTCCCTCTCTCATTTACTCTCTCCCTCCCCCTCTCTCTCGTTCATTCTCTCTCTCCTCTCTCTCTCATTTACTCTCTCCCTCTCTCCCTCTCTCTCTCTCTCTATTTCTCTCCCTCTCTCTCTCTCTCTCTCATTTCCTCTCTCTCTCTCTCATTTACTCTCCCTCTCTCCCTCTCTCTCATTTGTCTCTCTCCCCTCTCTCCTCTCTTTTCTCTCTCTCTCTCTCTCTTTCTCTCTCATTTACTCTCTCCTCTCTCTATTTCTCATTTCCTCTCTCTCTCTCTCTCTCTCTCTCATTTACTCTCTCCCTCTCCCCCCTCTCTCTCTCATTTACTCTCTCCCTCTCTCCTCTCTCTCTCTCTCTCTCTCTCTCTCTCACCCAGAAGGTGAAGTAGCATCTCTCCAGCCACCAGTCCACACTGTGTGTTTTGGTCCGTACAGGGACTTGAACCTGCGACCCTCCGGTCCCACCCGTTGCAGAGCTGAAGTGTGAGGGTGGAGGTGGTGTAACGTGGTTTACCGTCCTCCACCCTTCTCCGAGTGTTATCTCAGATGAAAGGTTCCTGACACCTTCTCACGTTTTAAGACTCAAAGAAAACGAGTGGTTCAGATTTCTGTCTGCGGAAATCTCTCTCCCCCTCTCGCTCTCTTTCTCTTCCTCTCTCCCCCCTGTCTCTCTGTCTTTCTCTCGCTCTCTATCTGTCTCTCTCTCTCTCCTCTCTCTCCCTTCTCCCCCGCTCTCTCTCTCTCTTCCTCTCTTCCCTCTCTTTCTCTCTCTCCCTCTTTCTGTCTTTTTCTCGCACTGTCTCCCCCTCTCCCCCTCCCCAGCTCTCTTTCTCTCTCTCCCTCTCTCTTTCTTTTTCAGTCTGTATTTCTTTTTTCTCTTTCCTCTCTTCTTCCTCTGTCTCTGTCTCTCTTTGTCTCTCTCCTCTCCTTTTTTCAGTCTTTCTCTCTCTCTCTCTTTGTCTCTCTCTCTCTCTCTCTTTGTCTCTCTCTCTCTCTCTCTTTCTCTCTCTCTCTCTCTCTCTCTTTGTCTCTCTGTCTGGGCTTCAGCATCTGTGTCATCATTAGTATTATAACCTCTGTAAATATGCATCTTAATCCAGTGTTTCTCTCTGACCGATCACATACATTATGGATGCTCTCTCCTCCTCCTCCTCCTCCTCCTCCTCCTTTCTTCTTCTCTTTCACCACCTTTCATGACAAATGCAGTTTTTGTCTCGGTTTCCTTCCACGGTCGAATCACGGTGCTTCACTGCCATCAAGTGGCTGCAGCTTCAAACCATCAAACACTAAAGAAAGGGAAATGTCTCATATTTCTGTATCTGTATATATTATCTGTATCTATTCTGCATATATTATGTCTCTCACCTCTTATTATGTACATATATACATATGTACATAATATATACATATGTATATATATTATGTCTCCCACCTCTTTACACTGTGCTGCGCTCTTTATCTCTTACTTTGCATTCTTTATTTGAACTAGCAGAGATTTTTAAGCCCTCACAGATGCCTGTTTTAGATTTTTATGGATTAAAAATCTTTATCTCGAGGCAAGAAACTTCAGGCAAAACATAGTTTTTTCATCGTCAATTTATAGATTTTGGGCTCTTTATCTTCCACAACGTGTCTTCATTCAGACTAGAGGAAAGAAAACCTTTCTCCATTTGTGTCTGTGTTAACGCTATTTAATCACTTCCAGTTAGGGATTTAATTGTTTTTATGCAGTTAGCTAGCATGCTAATTCCACCCAACGTGTCTGTCAATACGCGATGTGAGAAGCAGAGTGTAACTTACTTCTACAACGTTTATGGACACCATGCAGCCAATCAGAATCGAGCATTCACCCATATACCCATATCACATACCCCTGTTGTCCTCGGGTCCATTTGACCCATTTTCAAAACGTTTCTAGGCCTATATCAGCAAATTTGGTTTCTTTCAACCAAACTAGCTGACAAAAACATCGGAAAACTGACAAAAACATTGGGAAAACTGACAAAACATCGGAAAACTGACAAAAACATCAGGAAAACTGACTAAAACATTGGGAAAACTGACTAAAACATTGGGAAAACTCCTCCTCCTAAAAGATCGGGAAAACTGACTAAAACATTGGCAAAAATGACTAAAACATTGGGAAAACTGACAAAACATCAGGAAAACTCCTCCTCCTAAAACATCGGGAAAACTGACTAAAACATCAGGAAAACTGACTAAAATATTAGGAAAACTGACAAAAACATCAGGAAAACTGACTAAAACATCAGGAAAACTGACTAAAACATCAGGAAAACTGACTAAAGCATTAGGGAAAACTGACTAAAACATTGGGGAAAACTGACAAAAACATTAGGAAAACTGACTAAACCATTAGGGAAAACTGAGTAAAAGGTTGGGAAAACTGACTAAAACATCAGGAAAACTGACAAAAACATCAGGAAAACTGACTAAAACATTAGGAAAAGTGACAAAAACATCAGGAAAACTGACAAAAACATCAGGAAAACTGACAAAAACATTGAGAAAACTGACAAAAAACATTGGAAAACTGACAAAAACATCAGAAAAACTGACAAAAACATCAGGAAAACTGACAAAAACATTGGGGAAAACTGACTAAAACATCAGGAAAACTGACTAAAACATCAGGAAAACTGACAAAAACATTAGGAAAACTGACAAAAACATCAGGAAAACTGACAAAAATATTGGGGAAAACTGACTAAAACATCAGGAAAACTGACTAAAACATTGGGAAAACTGACAAAAACATCAGGAAAACTGACTAAAACATTAGGAAAAGTGACAAAAACATCAGGAAAACTGACAAAAACATCAGGAAAACTGACAAAAACATTGGGAAAACTGACTAAAACATCAGGAAAACTGACTAAAACATCAGGAAAACTGACAAAACATCAGGAAAACTGACAAAAATATTGGGGAAAACTGACTAAAACATCAGGAAAACTGACTAAAACATTGGGAAAACTGACAAAACATTGGGAAAACTGACTAAGACATTAGGGAAAACTGACTAAAACATTGGGAAAACTCCTCCTCCTAAAAGATCGGGAAAACTGACAAAACATCAGGAAAACTCCTCCTCCTAAAACATCAGGAAAACTGACTAAAACATCAGGAAAACTGACTAAAACATCAGGAAAAGGGACAAAAACATTAGGAAAACTGACAAAAACATTGGGAAAACTGACTAAAACATTGGGAAAACTGACTAAAACATTGGGAAAACTGACTAAAACATTGGAAAAACTGACAAAAACATCAGGAAAACTGACAAACATTGGGAAAACTGACTAAAACATTGGAAAAACTGACAAAAACATCAGGAAAACTGACAAACATTGGGAAAACTGACTAAAAACATCAGGAAAACTGACTAAAAACATTGGGGAAAACTGACAAAAACATCAGAAAACTGACTAAAACATCAGGAAAACTGACAAAAACATTGGGGAAAACTGACAAAAAACATCAGGAAAACTGACTAAAACATCAGAAAACTGACAAAAACATCAGGAAAAGTGACAAAAACATTAGGAAAAGTGACACAAACATCAGGAAAACTGACAAAAACATCAGGAAAACTGACTAAAACATCAGGAAAACTGACTAAAACATCAGGAAAAAACTGACAAAAACATCAGGAAAAGTGACTGACAAAAACAAAAACATCAGGAAAAGTGACAAAAACATCAGGAAAACTGACAAAAACATCAGGAAAACTGACAAAACATCAGGAAAACTGACAAAAAACTGAAAAACATCAGGAAAACTGACTGACAAAAACATCAGGAAAACTGACTAAAACATCAGGAAAACTGACTAAAACATCAGGAAAAGTGACAAAACATCAGGACTAAAAAAGTGACAAAAACATCAGAAAAACTGACTAAAACATCAGGAAAACTGACTAAAACATTGGGAAAAAAAACATCAGGAAAACTGACTAAAACATCAGGAAAACTGACTAAAAACATCAGGAAAAACTGACAAAAACATCAGGAAAACTGACTAAAACATCAGGAAAAGTGACTAAAACATCAGGAAAAACTGACTAAAACATCAGGAAAACTGACTAAAAACATCAAGAAAACTGACAAAAACATCAGGAAAACTGACTAAAACATCAGGAAAAGTGACTAAAACATTGGGAAAACTGACAAAAACATCAGGAAAACTGACTAAAACATCAGGAAAACTGACAAAAACATCAGGAAAACTGACTAAAAACATTGGGAAAACTGACAAAAACATCAGGAAAACTGACTAAAACATCAGGAAAATGAAAACTGACTAAAACATTGGAAAACTGACAAAAACATCAGGAAAACTGACAAACATTGGGAAAACTGACTAAAACATTGGAAAACATCAGGAAAAACTGACAAACATTGGGAAAACTGACTAAAACATCAGGAAAACTGGTGACAAAAACATTGGGGAAAACTGACAAAACATCAGGGAAAACTGACTAAAACATCAGGAAAACTGACAAAAACATTGGGGAAAACTGACAAAAACATCAGGAAAACTGACTAAAACATCAGGAAAACTGACTAAAACATCAGGAAAACTGACTAAAACATCAGGAAAACTGACAAAAACATCAGAAAAGTGACAAAAACATTAGGAAAAGTGACACAAACATCAGGAAAACTGGACTGACTAAAACATCAGGAAAACTGACTAAAACATTTAAAGGGAAAACTGACTAAAACATCAGGAAAACTGACTAAAACATCAGGAAAACTGACTAAAACATCAGGAAAAGTGACAAAAACATCAGGAAAAGTGACAAAAACATCAGGAAAAACTGACAAAAACATCAGGAAAACTGACTAAAACATCAGGAAAACTGACTAAAACATCAGGAAAAACTGACTAAAACATCAGGAAAAGTGACAAAAAACATCAGGAAAAGTGACAAAAACATCAGGAAAACTGACTAAAAACATCAGGAAAAAGTGACTAAAACATCAGGAAAACTGACTAAAACATCAGGAAAACTGACTAAAACATCAAGAAAACTGACAAAACATCAGGAAAACTGACTAAAACATCAGGAAAAGTGACTAAAACATTGGGAAAACTGACAAAAAACATCAGGAAAACTGACTAAAACATCAGGAAAACTGACAAAAACATCAGGAAAACTGACTAAAACATTGGAAAAACTGACAAAAACATCAGGAAAACTGACTAAAACATCAGGAAAACTGACTAAAACATCAGGAAAAGTGATCAGAAAAAAAACATTGGGGAAAAGTGACAAAAACATCAGGAAAACTGACTAAAACATCAGGAAAACTGACTAAAAACATCAGGAAAACTGACTAAAACATTGGAAAACTGACTAAAACATCAGGAAAAGTGACAAAAACATCAGGAAAAGTGACTAAAAACATCAGGAAAAGTGACAAAAACATCAGGAAAAGTGACTAAAACATTGGGGAAAACTGACAAAAACATCAGGAAAACTGACTAAAACATTGGAAAACTGACAAAAAACATCAGGAAAACTGACTAAAACATCAGGAAAACTGACTAAAACATCAGGAAAAAGTGACAAAAACATCAGAAAACTGACTAAAACATCAGGAAAACTGACTAAAACATTGGAAAAAACTGACTAAAACATCAGGAAAAGTGACAAAAACATCAGGAAAAGTGACAGGAAAAAAAACATTGGAAAACTGACTAAAAAACATCAGGAAAAGTGATAAAACATTAGGAAAACTGACAAAAAACATCAGGAAAACTGACTAAAAACATTGGAAAACTGACTAAAACATCAGGAAAAAGTGACAAAAACATCAGGAAAAGTGACTAAAAATTGGAAAACTGACTAAAACATCAGGAAAAGTGACAAAACATCAGGAAAACTGACTAAAACATCAGGAAAACTGACTAAAACATCAGGAAAAGTGACAAAAACATCAGGAAAAGTGAAAAACATCAGGACTAAAAAAAGTGACTAAAACATTGGAAAACTGACAAAAACATCAGGAAAACTGACTAAAACATTGGAAAACTGACTAAAACATCAGGAAAAGTGACAAAAACATCAGGAAAACTGACTAAAACATCAGGAAAACTGACTAAAACATCAGGAAAAGTGACAAAAACATCAGGAAAAGTGAAAAACATCAGGAAAAGTGACTAAAACATTGGAAAACTGACAAAAAACATCAGGAAAACTGACTAAAACATTGGGGAAAACTGACTAAAACATCAGGAAAAGTGACAAAAACATCAGGAAAACTGACTAAAACATTGGGGAAAACTGACTAAAACATCAGGAAAACTGAAAACTGACAAAAACATCAGGAAAACTGACTAAAACATCAGGACAAAAACTGACTAAAAACATCAGGAAAACTGACTAAAAACATCAGAAAAACTGACAAAAACATCAGGAAAAGTGACAAAAAACATCAGAAAAACTGACTAAAACATCAGGAAAACTGACATCAGGAAAAACTGACTAAAACATCAGGAAAACTGACTAAAACATCAGGAAAACTGACTAAAACATCAGGAAAACTGACAAAAACATCAGGAAAACTGACTAAAACATCAGGAAAAGTGACTAAAACATCAGGAAAACTGACTAAAACATCAGGAAAACTGACTAAAACATCAAGAAAACTGACAAAAACATCAGGAAAACTGACTAAAACATCAGGAAAAGTGACTAAAACATTGGGAAAACTGACAAAAACATCAGGAAAACTGACTAAAACATCAGGAAAAACTGACAAAAAACATCAGGAAAACTGACTAAAACATTGGAAAACTGACTAAAAACATCAGGAAAACTGACTAAAACATCAGGAAAACTGACTAAAACATTGGAAAAACTGACAAAAACATCAGGAAAACTGACAAACATTGGGAAAACTGACTAAAACATTGGAAAAACATCAGGAAAACTGACAAACATTGGGAAAACTGACTAAAACATCAGGAAAACTGACTAAAACATTGGGGAAAACTGACAAAAACATCAGGAAAACTGACTAAAACATCAGGAAAACTGACAAAAACATTGGGGAAAACTGACAAAAACATCAGGAAAAACTGACTAAAACATCAGGAAAACTGACTAAAACATCAGGAAAACTGACTAAAACATCAGGAAAACTGACAAAAACATCAGGAAAAGTGACAAAAACATTAGGAAAAGTGACACAAACATCAGGAAAACTGACAAAAACATCAGGAAAACTGACTAAAACATCAGGGAAAACTGACTAAAACATCAGGAAAACTGACTAAAACATCAGGAAAACTGACAAAAACATCAGGAAAAGTGACAAAAACATCAGGAAAAGTGACAAAAACATCAGGAAAACTGACAAAAACATCAGGAAAACTGACTAAAACATCAGGAAAACTGACTAAAACATCAGGAAAACTGACTAAAACATCAGGAAAAGTGACAAAAACATCAGGAAAAGTGACAAAAACATCAGGAAAACTGACTAAAACATCAGGAAAAGTGACTAAAACATCAGGAAAACTGACTAAAACATCAGGAAAACTGACTAAAACATCAAGAAAACTGACAAAAACATCAGGAAAACTGACTAAAACATCAGGAAAAGTGACTAAAACATTGGGAAAACTGACAAAAACATCAGGAAAACTGACTAAAACATCAGGAAAACTGACAAAAACATCAGGAAAACTGACTAAAACATTGGAAAAACTGACAAAAACATCAGGAAAACTGACTAAAACATCAGGAAAACTGACTAAAACATCAGGAAAAGTGATAAAAACATTAGGAAAAGTGACAAAAACATCAGGAAAACTGACTAAAACATCAGGAAAACTGACTAAAACATCAGGAAAACTGACTAAAACATTGGAAAAACTGACTAAAACATCAGGAAAAGTGACAAAAACATCAGGAAAAGTGACTAAAACATCAGGAAAAGTGACAAAAACATCAGGAAAAGTGACTAAAACATTGGGGAAAACTGACAAAAACATCAGGAAAACTGACTAAAACATTGGAAAAACTGACAAAAACATCAGGAAAACTGACTAAAACATCAGGAAAACTGACTAAAACATCAGGAAAAGTGATAAAAACATTAGGAAAACTGACTAAAACATCAGGAAAACTGACTAAAACATTGGAAAACTGACTAAAACATCAGGAAAAGTGACAAAAACATCAGGAAAAGTGACTAAAACATTGGAAAACTGACTAAAACATCAGGAAAAGTGATAAAAACATTAGGAAAACTGACTAAAACATCAGGAAAACTGACTAAAACATTGGAAAAACTGACTAAAACATCAGGAAAAGTGACAAAAACATCAGGAAAAGTGACTAAAACATTGGAAAAACTGACTAAAACATCAGGAAAAGTGACAAAAACATCAGGAAAACTGACTAAAACATCAGGAAAACTGACTAAAACATCAGGAAAAGTGACAAAAACATCAGGAAAAGTGAAAAAAACATCAGGAAAAGTGACTAAAACATTGGAAAAACTGACAAAAACATCAGGAAAACTAAAACATTGGAAAAACTGACTAAAACATCAGGAAAAGTGACAAAACATCAGGAAAACTGACTAAAACATCAGGAAAACTGACTAAAACATCAGGAAAAGTGACAAAAACATCAGGAAAAGTGAAAAAAACATCAGGAAAAGTGACTAAAACATTGGAAAAACTGACAAAAACATCAGGAAAACTGACTAAAACATTGGGGAAAACTGACTAAAACATCAGGAAAACTGACAAAAACATCAGGAAAACTGACTAAAACATTGGGGAAAACTGACTAAAACATCATCAGGAAAAGTGACAAAACATCAGGAAAACTGACTAAAACATCAGGAAAAGTGACAAAAACACCAGGAAGACAACACTAGGGTTAGAACCCATTCAGGCCCGACGCTGTGTCCCTCTCAGCTCCCATCATGCCTCTGTGCTGCTGTCGACAGAGCATTAGAATATGATTTCAGATTACATCATTTGTTGTTTTTTCTTCCTTTCCTGTGCTCCCGTAAACATAAATCACAGCGCCGAGCCTGGAGCTCATATAACTGCCAGGACGCACCGCGGAGCTCATAAACTCTAATTTGATCTTTATTCATCTGGGACACGGCGTGAATAAGAGCTCAGCTACTCAATCATCGTTCCTGCTGTCTGTCGACAGCTGAGAGACAAGAGATGGATTCATCCCTCCTGCTGCTCCTGATGAAGCCCCGCCTCCTGCTGCTCCTGATGAAGCCCCGCCTCCTGCTGCTCCTGATGAAGCCCCGCCCCCTGCTGCTCCTGATGAAGCCCCTGCCCCTGCTGCTCCTGATGAAGCCCCGCCTCCTGCTGCTCCTGATGAAGCCCCCGCCTCCTGCTGCTCCTTAGGAAACCCCTTTCTCTCCCTTTTTCACTCCCTATGTCTCTCTGTCTCTCTCTCTCTCTGTCTCCCTCTCTCTTCCTATACTGTATCTCTCTCCCCCCTCCTCATCCTTCTCTGTCCCCTCTCTACCTCTGTCTCCCCTCTCTCCCCCTCTGTCTCCCCCCCCTCTCCCTCTGTCTCCCCCTCTCCCTCCCTCCCCCCTCTGTCCCCCCTCCCTCCCCCTCCCTCTGTCTCCCCTCTCTCCCCTCTGTCTCCCCCTCTCCCTCTGTCTCCTCCCCTCTCCCTCCCTCCCTCTGTCTCCCCCCTCTCCCTCCCTCCCTCCCTCTGTCTCCCCTCTCTCCCCCTCTGTCTCCCCCCTCCCTCTGTCTCCCCCCTCCCCCTCCCTCCCTCCCTCTGTCTCCCCCTCATCTCCCTCCCTCCTCCCTCTGTCTCCCCCTCTCTCCCCCCTCTGTCTCCCCTCTCTCCCTCTGTCTCCCTCCTCTCTCCTCCCCCTCCCTCCCTCCCTCTGTCTCCCCCCTCTCCCTCCTCTGTCTCCCCTCTCTCCCCCTCTCCTCCCCCTCCTCCCTCTGTCTCCCCTCCCCCTCTGTCTCCCCCCCTCTGTCAAAAACCTCTGTACCTCCCCTCCCTCCCTCCCTCCCCTCTGTCTCCCCCCTCCCTCTGTCTCCCCCCCCCCTCCTCCCTCCCTCTGTCTCCCCCTCTCCCCCTCTCCCTCTGTCTCCCTCTCCCCCTCTGTCTCCCCCTCTCTCCCTCTGTCTCCCCCTCCCTCTGTCTCCCCCTCCCTCCCCTCTCCCTCCCTCTGTCTCCCCCCCTCTCCCCTCCCTCCCTCCCTCTGTCTCCCCCCTCTCCCCCCTCCCTCCCTCTGTCTCCCCCTCCCTCTCCCTCCCCCCCTCCCTCTGTCTCCCCCCTCCCTCTGTCTCCCCCCCTCTCCCCCCTCCCTCCCTCTGTCTCCCCCCTCTCCCTCTGTCTCCCCCCTGTCTCCCTCTCCCCCTCTGTCCCCTCGCTCCCTCCCCTCCCCCCCTCTGTCCCCCCTCTCTCCCCCTCTGTCTCCCCCCCTCCCTCTGTCTCCCCCCTCTCCCTCTGTCTCCCCCTCTCCCCTCCCCTCCCTCCTCCCTCTGTCTCCCCCCTCTCTCCCTCCCTCCCTCCCTCTGTCTCCCCCCTCTCTCCCTCCCTCCCTCCCTCTGTCTCTGTCTCCCTCCCTCCCTCCCTCTGTCTCCCCCTCTCTCCCTCCCTCCCTCTGTCTCCCCTCTCCCCCTCTGTCTCCTCCCTCCCTCTGTCTCCCCCCCCCCTCCCTCTGTCTCCCCCTCTCTCCCTCTGTCTCCCCCTCCCCTCCCTCTGTCTCCCCCTCTCCCTCCCTCCCTCCCTCTGTCTCCCCCTCCCTCCCTCCCTCCCTCTGTCTCCCCCTCTCCCTCCCTCCCTCTGTCTCCCCTCTCCCTCTGTCTCCCTCCCTCCCCTCTGTCTCCCCCTCTCCCCTCTGTCCCCCCCTCCCTCCCTCTGTCTCCCCTCTCTCCCCCTCTGTCTCCCCTCTCTCCCTCTGTCTCCCCCTCCCTCCCTCTGTCTCCCCCTCCTCCCTCCCTCCCTCTCCCTCTGTCTCCCCTCCCTCCCTGTCTCCCCCTCCCCCTCTGTCTCCCCCTCTCTCCCTCTGTCTCCCCCCCTCTATCCCTCCCTCCTCCCCTCTCTCTGTCTCCCCCCACTCCCTCCCTCCCTCCCTCTGTCTCCCCCTCTCTCCCCCCCTCCCTCCCTCTGTCTCCCCCCTCCCCCTCTGTCTCCCCCTCCCCCCTCTCCCCCTCTCTCCCCCTCTGTCTCCCCCTCCCCCTCTGTCTCCCCCCTCTCCCCTGTCTCCCCCCTCTCTCTCCCCTCTCTCTCCCTCTCCCCCCTCTCCCTCCCCTCCCCTCTCTCTATCTAGAAAAGACAACACGACCACAATGTGAGCAAAGTAAAAGGTCAAATATCGCCCGAGGAGCCTTTTGAATCCAAGTCTAAAGAAAACAAGTGTGGACCACATCTTGTGTACTGCGAGTGTGCGTGAGGCGTTTGAGTGCAGACGGACAAACGGACACCGAGCAGAAGAACAGAGGTCGGTGCTCAACAAAGTGGCACAATTTAATTTGTGTGTCGGGATCTGCACGGCTGCGATAGACTCGGTAATGAACCCTCTCAGCTTTGAGTTGGGCCTGCTTCATATTCACAAAGACAAACGAGCGGAGACATGCAAATACGCTCTAAATATATAAATAAATCTCTTTAATACGAGATACACCCGATTGGTTGCAGACGGTGACAAGCAGATCAAATGCCCTGCGAGCACCGACACACGACGGGTCGGGAGGAAGGAAGAACTTTCTTTATCCTCTTTTCAACGCCGGCAGTCCCTTTCTGCCTGTCCGCGTGCTGTTAAATTAGTCGCCTGAGATTAGAGACGGCTAAAGGAAGAAAAGTTTCCTCCAAAGTTGATGAAGCTTTTGCAACTTCATGTGAAATGTCTCTTCTGAACACATGCAACAATAAAAAGAAGGAGAGTCCGTCTTAGTTTGGAAAGTCGGAGATGAGGACCCGAGTTTGGGACTCGAACACACGTTGCACATCATGGTGTCTTCATGTTGTCGTCATGGTGTCATCATGTTGTCCTTATGGTGTCTTCATGTTGTCTTCATGTAGTCCTCATGTTGTCTTCATGTTGTCCTCATGTTGTCCTCATGTTGTCTTCATGTTGTCTTCATGTTGTCCTCATGTTGTCTTCATGTTGCCCTCATGTTGTCCTCATGTTGTCTTCATGTTGTCCTCATGTTGTCTTCATGTTGTCTTCATGTTGTCCTCATGTTGTCTTCATGTTGCCCTCATGTTGTCCTCATGTTGTCTTCATGTTGTCGTCATGTTGTCATCATGTTGTCTTCATGGTGTCCTCATGGTGTCTTCATGTTGTCCTCATGTTGTCTTCATGTTGTCGTCATGTTGTCCCCATGTTGTCTTCATGTTGTCTTCATGTTGTCCTCATGTTATCTTCATGGTGTCCTCATGGTGTCTTCATGTTGTCGTCATGGTGTCATCATGTTGTCCTTATGGTGTCTTCATGTTGTCCTCATGTTGTCTTCATGTTGTCTTCATGTTGTCCTCATGTTGTCTTCATGTTGCCCTCATGTTGTCCTCATGTTGTCTTCATGTTGTCCCCATGTTGTCTTCATGTTGTCTTCATGTTGTCCTCATGTTGTCTTCATGTTGCCCCTCATGTTGTCCTCATGTTGTCTTCATGTTGTCGCCATGTTGTCATCATGTTGTCTTCATGGTGTCCCCATGGTGTCTTCATGTTGTCCTCATGTTGTCTCTTCATGTTGTCCCATGTTGTCCCCATGTTGTCTTCATGTTGTCTTCATGTTGTCCTCATGTTATCTTCATGGTGTCCTCATGGTGTCTTCATGTTGTCGTCATGGTGTCATCATGTTGTCCTTATGGTGTCTTCATGTTGTCTTCATGTTGTCCTCATGTTGTCTTCATGTTGTCCTCATGTTGTCCTCATGTTGTCTTCATGTTGTCTTCATGTTGTCCTCATGTTGTCTTCATGTTGTCGTCATGTTGTCATCATGTTGTCTTCATGGTGTCCTCATGGTGTCTTCATGGTGTCCTCATGGTGTCTTCATGTTGTCCCCATGTTGTCTTCATGTTGCCGTCATGTTGTCATCATGTTGTCTTCATGGTGTCCCTGCATGGTGTTCTTCATGGTGTCCTCATGGTGTCTTCATGTTGTCCCCATGTTGTCTTCATGTTGTCCCCATGTTGTCTTCATGTTGTCTTCATGTTGTCCTCATGTTATCTTCATGTTGTCCTCATGTTGTCCTCATGTTGTCCCCATGTTGTCCTCATGTTGTCCTATATCAATGTTCTTTTTAATTCCCCAAAATAACATGATTGATTCCACCCAACGCTCTTTGCCAAGTACAAATCTCTACTTTCATTAATTTTGGGGGCGTCTTATTCAATTTTATAGCATTGTAAAACAAATGGAAGTGTTTTTGAAATAGTATTGAGTAAAAGTTTATATCTTCTGCTATGTTTCCCCCTCTCATTCCCCCTGCTCTGGTGTTCCCCCTCTCATTCCCCCTGCTCTGGTGTTTCCCCTCTCATTCCCCCTTTCTCTGGTGTTTCCCCTCTCATTCCCCTTTTTCTGGCGATTCCCCCTCTCATTCCCCCTTTCTCTGGTGTTCCCCTCTCATTCCCCTTTCTCTGGTGTTCCCCCTCTCATTCCCCTTTCTCTGGTGTTTCCCCCTCTCATTCCCCCTGCTCTGTTGTTTCCCCCTCTCATTCCCCCTTTCTCTGGTGTTTCCCCCTCTCATTCCTCCTGCTCTGGTGTTTCCCCTCTCATTCCCCCTGCTCTGTGTTTCCCCCTCTCATTCCCCCTGCTCTGGCGTTTCCCCTCTCATTCCCCCTGCTCTGGTGTTTCCCCTCTCATTCCCCTTTCTCTGGTGTTCCCCCTCATTCCTCCTGCTCTGGTGTTCCCCCTCTCATTCCCCTTTCTCTGGTGTTCCCCCTCTCATTCCTCCTGCTCTGGTGTTTCTCCCTCTCATTCCCCTTTCTCTGGTGTTTCCCCCTCTCATTCCCCTTTCTCTGTTGTTCCCCCTCTCATTTCCCCTTTCTCTGGCGTTTCCCCCTCTCATTCCCCCTGCTACATTCATAGTACAGTTTGTATAAAACCAACAATGGAAACTAATGTAACAGATTTACATTTATTAGCAAAAGAGACAGTTTTATTTACAAAGTGGCCGGGTTGGTTCAGTGGGCAGAGCAGGCGCACATATACTTGGAGGTCCTAGATAATAAAGTAAAAAAGCCCCAAAAATATTGGATTTAAGAAGACTGCTCTCTCTGTGTTTCAGATGAACCTCCTCCTCCTCCGTCAGTACACTCTGGACCTACGAGGAAAAGAAATAATAAAAAAAGGACAAAGTATGAACTTAAATACTTTTTAACCCTCGTTGTTGTAAAATATCCCTTTTATCAACGTTGTGGTCGTCTTTTTCAACCCTTTTTGTGTCTTTCCCCCGATGATTTTGTCACTTTTTTTTGTAGACTTTTGAAATTGTTGTGGTTTTTAAAAAATAATAATTTTTTTTTACATTTTTGTGGGTTTGTCTGGAAATTTTTAAAGTTTATTTTATACATTTGTCACTTTTTTGACATTTTTGTCACTTTTTGACATTTTTCTCTCTTTTTTACACTTTTTTAAAGTTCGTTTACCACTTGTTTTTTCTGAGCCTTTTGAAATTTTTGTGGCTTTTCTGTCATTTTTTTTTTTACATTTGTCGCTTTTTTATTTTACCAATTGTTTTTTCTCCAAATGCTATAAAATTGACAAAAACACCCACATTTAATGAAAGCAAAGAACAAATGGATTTTTTAGCATTTGAAAACAAATTGAAGTGTTTTTGAAATAGAATTGAGTAAAAGTTGACATATTCCAGTCTGTGATTATCATCAACATCCATTCCTTTAATTTTAGTCTAAATAATTCCTAATTTCTGCTTTTCTAACTCAAACATTAGGTATAATTTCCTATAAATGAGGTTTATTGACCATAAATTCCAAAAATAACTGTAAAACTAAAGTTAATAAGTTAGTGTTACTGCCTATATGGGGTAGTTCAGTAGGAGTCCCCCAAGGCTCCATACTGGGGCCCATTATATTTTTTATTTTGTTGATTTTCTAACTCAAACATTAGCAAAAATAACTGTAGAACTAGAGTTAATAAGTTAGTGTTACGTAGTGTTGAAAACATAAAAAAGTGGCAAACATTAAAAAAAGCGTGAAAAGTGTCGACAAAAGGGACAAAAACGTAAGAAAAAGTTGAAAACATCGATTAAAGCGTCACCAAAAGTGTTTATTTTCTATTTTGACGGGAAGACAACACGAGGGTTAAGTCTCCATGTCGAACGGGTGCTCACCTGGAGAAGGCCGACACGGAGACTAGCCCCAGCAGGAGCTCCAGGGCGTAGAAGCAGAGGAGCACGGCGTTGAGGAGGAACTCGAGGCGCAGCACGAAGGTCTGCAGCAGCAGGAAGTAGACGGCCAGCGCCGCGCAGGGACACAGGACGAAGAGCGCCGCCGCCGAGGCCAGAGACCGCTCGCACAGGTTCCCCTTCCAGCCTGGACACACACACACACACACACACACACACACACACACACACACACACACACACTTTACAGATAAAGCAGGTCCAGACCGCTCTATAATTTACAGATAGAGCAGGTCTAGACCGCTCTATAATTTACAGATAGAGCAGGTCTAGACCGCTCTATAATTTACAGATAGAGCAGGTCTAGACCGCTCTATAATTTACAGATAGAGCAGGTCCAGACCGCTCTATAATTTACAGATAGAGCAGGTCTAGACCACGCTATAATTTCCAAGGACCCAACAGTTCTAGTAGTTCCCTCCAGAGCAGCAGTCATATCTACATATATCCATTACTACATATGGGCGTTCGCTCCACCAACTGAGCTGCCCGGGCGCACACACCAGGCAGAATATTCCTGTTTTGGCATCGGTTTCTCACCGTAAAAGATCCGGAGAGTCTCCAGACCGAGGAAGAGCCCCAGCAGCACCACATCCAGAACCAGGTTATCTGACGGGTAGGGCAGTAAAACCCCTGCTCGAGAGAGAGACAGCAAGGCAAGGAGGATGGTAAGGTCCGTCTGACATCTGACATCTCAGAGTGTGTGTGTGTGTGTGTGTGTTTGTGTGTGTACGTTTATGCGTGTGTCTGTGCGTGCGTGCATAAGTGTGTGTGTGCGCATTTATTCGTGTGTGTGAGTGTGTGTCTGTGCGTGCGTGCATAAGTGTGTGTGTGTGTGTGTGTGCGCATTCATTCGTGTGTGTGTGTGTGTGTGTGTCTGTGCGTGCGTGCATAAGTGTGTGTGTGTGTGCACATTCATTCGTGTGTGTGTGTGTGTGTCTGTGCGTGCGTGCATAAGTGTGTGTGTGCGCATTCATTCGTGTGTGTCTGTGTGTGTGTGTGCGTGCATAAGTGTGTGTGTGTGTGTGTGCGTGCGTGCATAAGTGTGTGCGCATTCATTCGTGTGTATGTGTGTTTGTGTGTGTCTGTGCGTGCGTGCATAAGTGTGTGTGTGTGTGTGTGTACGTGCGTGTCTGTGCATGCATGCATGCGTGTGCGTGTGTCTGTGCGTGCGTGCATAAATGTGTGTGTGTGTACGTGCGTGTGTGTACGTGTGTGTGTGCGTGCATGCGTGTGCATACGTGTGTGTGTACTTGTGTGCGTGTGTGTGTGTGTATGCACGCGCGAGTATGTGTGTCTGTGCGTGCGTGCATGCATGTGTGTGTGCGTGCATACGTGTGTGTGTGAGTTAGTGTCTGTGTGTGTGTGTGTGTGTGTGTGTGTGTCAGGCCTGTGTGTAATGTGTGTTCTAACAACCAAGCCACTTTTCTTTCTTTTTTTTTTGAGGGAATTATTATGTTGTGTAGTTTTATTTTAATTTTTCATTATGTTTTCATATGTAATTTTCAAAGTAAAAGCATAACTGTGTGACTATTAACAGTCAATCTAACGTGTTGCTTATTCATGTCTGTGAGAATATTCTTATTTCTGTAATTTATGTGATTTCTATGTTTTGTTTGTATGTGTGTGTCTATGTGTGTGTGTGTATGTGTGTGTGTGTCTGTGTGTGTGTGTGTGTGTGTGTGTGTGTGTGTGTGTGTGTGTGTGGGGGGTCCAGACCTTTATAGATGAACATGAGGATCTCTGCCAGGTAGAAGGCAGCGAAGTACCAGCTGTTCAGGTAGAAGAGGAGCTGCAGAGGAGCAGACGATAGCTGGGGAAGAGTCAAGGACAACAGAGGAACACACACACACACAGGCAGAGACACACACAGAACACAAACACACACACACACACACAGGCAGAGACACACAAACACAGGCAGAGACACACAAACACACACACACACACACACACAGACAGACAGAGACACACACACGCACGCACACGTGTAGAGACAGACAGACAGACATACACACACACACACACCACTCTCAGACAGATATACACACACACACACAGACAGACCCACACACACACCTCTCTCTCACAGACACACAGACAGACACACACACACACACACACCAGTTTCATGTGAAGGATACTATTAGTTGGCTCCCTGCAGAGAACGAGAGAAAACACAGCTGTTAGGTGTGTGTGTGTGTGTGTGTGTGTGTGTGTGTGTGTGTGTGTGCGTGTGTGTGTGTGTGTGTGCGTGTGTGTTCTTTCACCCAGTCACGTTAAAATAGCACTTCAATAAATAAATAAATCTCTCAAAAACTGTAAAACCAATGAAACTGAACTCCTCCTACCGTTACAGTGCTACTAACATCCGGTGTTTCGGTTGAACTGGTTTCTGAGTTAACTGGTGACGGAGGCAGATGTGGTAAAATGTAGGCGTGGCCTTTCAGGACCCATTCTCAACTAACCAGGAAATAAACATGCTGATCTTCTTTAACTTGTCGGTGTCTTGTGAAACTCGACTATAGAGACGAGTTGCTGAGCACGTGGTCCCGACAGACATGCAAGATGGACTTGTGATATTTACATAGTAACATTTCACCGTTAAAACAACACTGTAGCTACATGTTATGTCTTGCTAAATGTGTAGAATTTTGAAATCTCTATCTTGAAAAGGCCATTTTATTTTTATTGAAATCTGGGGTTTAACCTCATACTCCGAGGCAGAAAACTCACCTGCAGTACACACAGCTTCCAGTTTCACTTCTGAACTCTTTTACAGAGGCGTTTGTTCAGATGTCAGTCATCGCTTAATTTATGTAACATTTTATACCTAAAAAAGTGGTGAAAATGGATTATTTTATGGCTGTTGACACCATATTCTGATTAATGCAGTGATAAAAGGATGCATCTAAAATACCCCCACCACCTCTGTAAAACCCACTGACTCAAATCTGTCAACAAAATAAAAGAAGAATTTGGAATCTGACTTTGTGTACGTTTTTTCTACGCATAGTTACGTCAAATTACACGTATATCTGGAATGATTTTCTTTTCTTCATTATGGATATCTGAAATTAACATAACTATTAACAATTGGATTTGAAATTTGAACCCACAATTTTCCACTTCAAGATCAAGTTTCCAACTTTATTTGATATTCAACATATAATAACATAAGATTGACTTTATTGAACCCACAAGTTTATTTGTTAATCAAGTCAACTTTATTTGTTAATTCTACAATTTATTTGTTAATTATAAATAACTTTATTTGTTAATTCTACAATTTATTTGTTAATGCATAAATAACTTTATTTGTTAATTCTACAATTTATTTGTTAATCATAAATAACTTTATTTGTTAATTCTACAATTTATTTGTTAATTATAAATAACTTTATTTGTTAATTCTACAATTTATTTGTTAATTATAAATAACTTTATTTGTTAATTCTACAATTTATTTGTTAATCATAAATAACTTTATTTGTTAATTCTACAATTTATTTGTTAATTATAAATAACTTTATTTGTTAATTCTACAATTTATTTGTTAATTATAAATAACTTTATTTGTTAATTCTACAATTTATTTGTTAATTATAAATAATTTTATTTGTTAATTCTACAATTTATTTGTTAATTATAAATAAATTTTATTTGTTAATTCTACAATTTATTTGTTAATTATAAATAACTTTATTTGTTAATTCTACAATTTATTTGTTAATTATAAATAACTTTATTTGTTAATTCTACAATTTATTTGTTAATTATAAATAACTTTATTTGTTAATTCTACAATTTATTTGTTAATCATAAATAACTTTATTTGTTAATTCTACAATTTGTGCCAGACATACAGAACATTTGAAAATACATTTCTCTCCGACCCACGGTGCAATATTGTCTTATCTGGATGAATGAGTTGGCATAATTAATATTAAATAATGTTGATGTGTTGAGCCAGTAGCTTTTAACTTAACACATCTACGTAGCCTACAGAAATATAATACATTTCTATTTGAATTGCCTATAGATGTATAGCCTCTTAAATTAATCTGAGCGGATCCCATGTTTCCACAGCAGACAGCTGTCTCCAAGCTGCGTCCAGCTGAGTGTAAAACCTCATAGCTTATGTTTAATTTACAGGTTTTGAAGTATAAACAGATACTTCCATTGAATTAACTCGTGATGCCGTTGCAAGAACCAAGACTGACAACGTGGGTGGCTGTGTCGATGCCTGCTCACAACTGGCTACTAACGCAGTGTTTTCCAAAAGTTTTCTGTTATCAGGGTTATATTTGTAGCCTTATCATTCCGTTATTAATCTGACTTCAAGTCGATTTGAGATGCTTTCATACAGAGAGAAGTGAAACATACCTTCTGAGGTGTTTGTGGAGACAGCTGTCTGCCAGATGAACTTGTGTTGATTGTGTTTTATATTTAATTCTACAGACGTGCATCATTGTTATGGTAATCCAAACTCCACATTACTACTCATTCATCACATTTGGACACGAGTCACGCCTGTCAAACTCCCATTGTGTAGCCATGTGGATATTAGGCTGCAGGTGTGGAAAGGTGAAATATCAGGCTTGTGCTCGGGTCTTTGTTGTTAGCTTGTTTGTTATTTATAATAGGTTGGGCACAGTTTTACTACTAATTTAAGCGTGAATGTCACTAAATAATCTAAAAAATCCGTGTCCGTGGTTTTACAGTAGAAACCTCGCCAGACAAGAGTGATATTTTAATAATAAAAACGGCTCATTTGTTCATGTCTGTCTGATCGGGTCCAAAACTTCTCTCCCAGCAACCCGTTCCTACCGTAATGTTTCACATGAATGGGGAAAAGAGGCGAATGGATCGGAATGGTCTCCTGCAGCGGTGCAGCCCCGCCTGCAACACCTAGCACCAGTTAACTCAACGACCAGTTCAACCGAAACACCGGGTCATGTTCCGTTAAAACTTGCGTATTTAGTGTGAATCTTTAGTGGCTTTCCGCGGGTTAAATTAACGTTTGTCTTTAAGGTTATTACATTAAATACATTCACTGGAAACTGTTAATATGTGAATTATAACACAGCATCGGCTAACTAATCTAAATGTGTATTTATTAGCCTGCAAAGAGTGTGTATCTTACCCGGCGCCATGTCTGGTTGCCATGGAAACAGCTTGGGAGGAAGTGCTTCTTCTTCTTCTTCTTCTTCTTCTTCTTCTTCTTCTTCTTCTTCTTCTTCTTCTTCTTCTTCTTCTTCTTCTTCTTCCTCTTCTTCGTTTTGGGTTACGGTTTTTTTGGCTGCCCCCTACCGGCTTTAAAATGTAGTTTATGGCCCAAAGTTGTAGTTTTTTGTGTATTTTTTTTTTTTTATATAGGCCTATATATAATTTAGATTCATATCAAACATACAACAAGACACGTTGCAAACATATTCAGTCAAAAAAAGAAAAAGAAAAAAGAAAAATTAAAAAATATAATTTATTTTCCAAAAAAAAAAAAAACTAAACAAAAAAATAAAACAATGTTCTCTTTTATTTATTTATATTTTTTCTTATTCTTTTTTATTTTGTTTTGTTTGTCTTTTCCTTTTATTTATTTTCCAAAAAATCTAAACAAATTAAAAAATATATAAGTTAAAATAGAAATAAATAGAAATGAATAAATAAAGGGAAAAGAGACTAAGGGACTACCCTTTTTTTACCCATTTTTTTACCCATTTAAAAAAAGTGTTGGTCTTTTCCCTTTATTTATTTATATTTAATTTGTTTTGTTTGTCTTTTCCCTTTATTTATTTAAAATAAATAAATAAATAAAAGAGAAGGGACGGTCTCTTTGCCCTTTCTTTATTATTTTAAAAAAAGTTTTTTGGTCTCTTTTATTTATTTATATTTTTTTTTTTTTTTTTTTTCTTTTCTTTTTTTTTCTTTTATTTTGTTTGTCTTTTCCCTTTATTTATTTTCCAAAAAAACAAATTCAAAAAAATAAAAATGAAAATAAAAATAAATAAATAAATAAACATTTGCAACATTTCATGGGGGATTATATCATTTAGAAAGGCATTAAAGACATGTAAAATAAAATAAATATAAATATATAAATAAATAAAAAATGTTGGTCTCTTTTTATTTATTTATATATTTTTTTTCTTTTTCTTTATTTCTTTTGTTTTGTTTGTCTTTTCCCCTTTTTTCCCAAAAAAAAACAAAACAAATTAAAAACAAACCTTTATAAAGGGAAAAGAGACCAAGGGATTTTTTTTATTTTTATTTTTTTATTGTAGACTACATTAAGGAATGAGTTTGCATAAGTATTCATGAAAAAGTAGCAGGGCTTCTTTTTGTTTTGCAACATTTCGGGGATTGTTTATGCGGGATTATATCGTTTAGAAAGGCATTAAAGACAGTGGATGTTTTTGACATTTGTTTGTGAAATATTTTGCCATTAAAATCAGATTATTCACTCCAAACTCAGCTGTTCTGTTCTCCATTTGTAGTCCAAATTTAACGTATTCCTATATTAAAATTGGGATATATGTTGTGTACCGTACAAGCGTCCCAGAACAGCTGGGTTACACCACAAGAGAAGAAGATGTTCTGCAGTTTCAATGTCAAAATTACACAAAGTACAAAAAATTATATAGTCCATATTAAACCTTTGATGCAAGAAGTTATCCACGGGCCAAAAGAGTCAAGAACTACAACACCCAGCGTTCCAATACGGCGCGCTGATTGGCCCGACTGGAGCGATGGTTTACGTGGCACTGCTGTGTCCGCGCAGGCGCAGTGAGGCGTTGCAGGAAGACGGTCTCCGTCGCTATGCGGTCGTTTGTGTTGTCGGTTTTACTTTCCAAAAAAACTAAACAAACAAATAAAAATAAAAAATAAAAAAATGTTGGTCTCTTTTTTTTGTTTGTTTTTTTCCCTTTATTTATTTTCCAAAAAAAAAAAAAATAAAAATAAAAAGAATTGTTGGTTTCTTTCCCCTTTATTTATTTATATATATTTTTTAATATTTTTTCTTTTTCTTTTTTTCTTTTGTTTTGTTAAACCTTTGATGCAAGATGTTATCTACGGGCCAAAAGAGTCAAGAACTACAACACCCAGTGTTCCAATACGGCGCGCTGATTGGCCCGATTGGAGCGATGCCTTACGTGGCACTGCTGTGTCCGCGCAGGCGCAGTCAGGCGTTGCTACTCTCTCTCCCTCCCCGGCAGGAAGATGGTGTCCGTCGCTATGCGGTCGTGTGTGTTGTCGGTTTTACTTCTGAACGTTTTCTACGACGTCGTCTCCTCGTTGTACTTCCACATCGGAGAGACCGAGAAGAAGTGTTTCATAGAGGAGATCCCGGATGAGACGATGATTATCGGTGAGTGAGGGGACGGCAGTCCGGCTAATGCTAATGCTAACGGGGCTAGTTAGTTAGTTAGCTAATCGGCTAACTAGAGCTCAAGTTGTCTTTCAGACACACACACACACACACACACACACACACACACACACACACACACACACACACACACACACACACACACACACACACACACACACACACACACACACACACACACACACACACACACACACACACACACAAACTCATTACACAGACACACACACTCAGTACCTCCTAGTTATAGCTGCTGTTGAATAAAACAATACTACGTACACAGGAAGCACTCACATATACACAGCGTTAAAATAGTAACTTAAAAATAAAGTAACTTCACGTTAGTAACGTAATATTGAACTTTTACTTAAGAAACTAATGCACAGACATTGGAAGAATTATAGAAGTTATGATATTCAGCTCCATTTTTTACACAGGCTTTTACACACTTGATTCAGCTCTCACTCTCTATATATATATATATATATATATGTGTGTGTGTGTGTGTGTGTGTGTGTATATATATATATATATATATATATATATATATATATATATTATTAAGTAAGGTTATAATGTTCCATGGTTGGAAATGAACACGTATAACAACATGTTGGTAAAGAGAAGCACCGAGCAAAACAAAACCTTTTTAGTTTCAAGAATCTTAATTTTCTGGCAAATTTTTCTTTTGTGTCCACCCCCACTTCTCTCCCCCCTGACTCTCTCCCTCCACACCCCCCTCTCCTCCCACAACACCCCCTGCAGGTAACTCAGACAGACCCAGCTGTACATAAAATAAACAGAGAGAGGAGTACCTGCCGGCCACCCAGGGTCTCGGCATGTTTGTGGAAGTCAAAGATCCGGACGACAAGGTGAGCGGAGAGATCTAACATAAAGAGCAGGTCTAGACCAGGTCTAGACCGGACTCTGGGATGTTATTTATCTCCCAGGTCTTTCCATAAAGAGCAGGTCTAGTGTGGACTCTGGGATGTTATTTATCTCCCAGGTCTTTCCATAAAGATATATATATATTGTGTGGTCTATATATATATAGGTGTAGTGGGACTCTGGGATGTTATTTATCTCCCAGGTCTTTCCATAAAGAGCAGGTAAGGAAGATTATAATGTTCCCGGACACTGGGATGTTATTTATCTCCCAGGTCTTTCATAAAGAAAAAACAAAAAGCAGGTCAAGACGGGACTCTAATTTTCTATTTATCGGACCCAGGTCTTTCCATAAAAGAGCAGGTCTAGACCACCCAGGACTCTGGGATGTTATTTATCTCCCAGGTCTTTCCATAAAGAGCAGGTCTAGACCGGACACTGGGATGTTATTTATCTCCCAGGTCTTTCATAAAGAGCAGGTCTAGACGGGACTCTGGGATGTTATTTATGTCCGGTGTCTCCTGCAGGTGATTCTGTCCCGGCAGTACGGCTCGGAGGGCCGGTTCACCTTCACGTCACACACACCTGGAGAGCACCAGATCTGTCTGCACTCCAACTCCTCCAAGTTCTCCCTGTTCGCCGGGGGCATGCTGGTACGGAGACGCTCTGTCCTTCTGGTTTTATGGTTAAATTACACTTGTTAACCCTCATGTTGTCCCTATGTTGTCCCCATGTTGTCCCCATGTTGTCCCCATGTTGTCCCCATGTTGTCCCCATGTTGTCCCCATGTCGCCCCCA
>CM049380.1:31364248-31371748 GCA_026937815.1 Etheostoma perlongum
CCCCTCACCTTGCTGTCCTAGAAAATAAAGGTGGAAAATCTAAAAAAAATAATAATAATAAATAAAGGTGGAAATTCCCAAAAAAATAATCTTTAAAAAAAATGTGGAAAAGCACCAAAAAATTTAAAAAAATAAAAATAAAGGCTGAAAATGCCCAATAAATATCTTAACTATATATACAGTATATAACATCCTGGCAACACGTCACACCAGTCCTAGAACAACTTCCCTGGCCCCTCTTTTCCCACTGGATCATCTACAAAATCCTGGTCCTCCCCTACTGAGCCCTCCACCATCTGGCCCCCTCATACCTCACTGACCCGAGGCCTCCTCCCAGGCCTCCTCCCAGCTGGACGTCCCTCCACCTAGTCCTGGGTCTTCCCCGAGGCCTCCTCCCAGCTGGACGTCCCTCCACCTAGTCCTGGGTCTTCCTTGAGGTCTCCTCCCAGCTGGACGTCCCTCCACCTAGTCCTGGGTCTTCCCCGAGGCCTCCTCCCAGCTGGACGTCCCTCCACCTAGTCCTGAGTCATGGGTCTTCCCAGAGGTCTCCTCCCAGCTGGACGTCCCTCCACCTAGTCCTGAGTCCTCCCCGAGGCCTCCTCCCAGCTGGACGTCCCTCCACCTAGTCCTGGGTCTTCCCCGAGGCCTCCTCCCAGCTGGACGTCCCTCCACCTAGTCCTGAGTCCTGGGTCTTCCCCGAGGCCTCCTCCCAGCTGGACGTCCCTCCACCTAGTCCTGGGTCTTCCCCGAGGCCTCCTCCCAGCTGGACGTCCCTCCACCTAGTCCTGAGTCATGGGTCTTCCCAGAGGTCTCCTCCCAGCTGGACGCCCCTCCACCTAGTCCTGAGTCCTCCCCCCGAGGCCTCCTCCCAGCTGGACGTCCCTCCACCTAGTCCTGGGTCTTCCCGAGGCCTCCTCACAGCTGGACGTCCCTCCACCTAGTCCTGAGTCCTGGGTCTTCCTTGAGGTCTCCTCCCAGCTGGACGTCCCTCCACCTAGTCCTGAGTCCTCCCCGAGGCCTCCTCCCAGCTGGACGTCCCTCCACCTAGTCCCTTCCCCGAGGCCTCCTCCCAGCTGGGCCCCTCCACCTAGTCCTGGGTCTTCCCCGAGGCCTCCTCCCAGCTGGACGTCCCTCCACCTAGTCCTGAGTCCTCCCCGAGGCCTCCTCCCAGCTGGACGTCCCTCCACCTAGTCCTGGGTCTTCCCGAGGCCTCCTCCCAGCTGGACGCCCCTCCACCTAGTCCTGAGTCCTCCCCGAGGCCTCCTCCCAGCTGGACGTCCCTCCACCTAGTCCCTTCCCGAGGTCCCCTGGACGTCCCTCCACCTAGTCCTGAGTCCTGGGTCTTCCCGAGGCCTCCTCCCAGCTGGACGTCCCTCCACCTAGTCCTGGGTCTTCCCGAGGCCTCCTCCCAGCTGGACGTCCCTCCACCTAGTCCTGGGTCTTCCCGAGGGCCTCCTCCCAGCTGGACGTCCCTCCACCTAGTCCTGAGTCCTGGGTCTTCCCCGAGGCCTCCTCCCAGCTGGACGTCCCTCCACCTAGTCCTGGGTCTTCCCGAGGCCTCCTCCCAGCTGGACGTCCCTCCACCTAGTCCTGGGTCTTCCCCGAGGCCTCCTCCCAGCTGGACGTCCCTCCACCTAGTCCTGAGTCCTCCCCGAGGCCTCCTCCCAGCTGGACGTCCCTCCACCTAGTCCTGGGTCTTCCCCGAGGCCTCCTCCCAGCTGGACGTCCCTCCACCTAGTCCTGAGTCCTCCCCGAGGCCTCCTCCCAGCTGGACGCCCCTCCACCTAGTCCTGGTCTTCCCCGAGGCCTCCTCCCAGCTGGACGTCCCTCCACCTAGTCCTGAGTCCTGGGTCTTCCCCGAGGCCTCCTCCCAGCTGGACGTCCCTCCACCTAGTCCTGGGTCTTCCCCGAGGCCTCCTCCCAGCTGGACGTCCCTCCACCTAGTCCTGGGTCTTCCCCGAGGCCTCCTCCCAGCTGGACGGGAGGTTTTAAGAGATATTTAGTTGGATTTTGAAGCTGACACAGAACAGGTTATATACATTATTTCATATTTATTTATTTGAAAAGAGAGCTATTATTGTTGTTTCAGGTTGTTACAGATTTTCTCGAGGCCGGCTGAGTGTCCTCTTTTTTTGGAAATCAAAACATGGTCACCCAATAACATGGTCGCTTAAAAACATCAAAACAAAAACCCGGTAGGAACCTTTACTACTAACAGCCGCTGTTGCCTCTCGGACTGAAATACGGGTCGGACATCATTACAATCGGCATTCTGTTTGTTATTTATCCAGCGTGAGATTACCGCTAAATATTCCCCCGGTCGGTTATTGTAGTTTTAATTTAATATGTCCACAGAATTCAGACGTTAACGGACACTCGGTGGCAGTTAGAACGGACAATAAACCGTTGGTGAACCCGGAGCAGCGCAGTGTACAGTTAGCTGTTAGCTGTTAGCTGTTAGCATTTAGCTGTTAGCAGGTAGCTGTTAGCCGTTAGCTGTTAGCCTGAGGGAGGCTGTTAGGCGCTACATTCAACGTGTACAGTAGCTGTTAGCTGTTACATGCTACGTGTACAGTAGCTATTAGCAGGTAGCTAGCTGTTAGCTTTTAGCAGTTAGCTGTTAGACGCTACATGCTACGTGTACAATAGTTGTTAGCTGTTATGTGCTACATGCTTCGTGTACAGTAGCTGTTAGCCGTTAGCTGTTAGCCTGTCAGCTAACACACTGAACAGACCGGTTACAAACATGGACTTCTTCCTTAACTTTGTACTTCACTGAGCAAATATTTAAAGATGTAAAGTGCCGGGAGGAGTTAACATGGAGCTAACATGGAGGACAGTTTGAAAAGAAGAGTCCAACATTGACACTGTCCAACACTGCTTCTGTTTTTATTTTATTTTTTGAGTTTAAAGTCGCCGTCGTTGTTGTTGTTCTGCCCATGAAGATGATGTACTCATCGAGAAGAAAGCCTGTCCTTTACTTTAAAGAGGAGAAAAGGTAACTCTAATATGTTATAAAGGGTCTGTCTGTGTGTGTGTGTGTGTGTGTGTGTGGGTGTGTGTGTGTCTGTCTGTGTGTGGGATGTATATATGTGTGTGTCTTTATATGTGTGTCTGTCTGTCTGTGGGATGTATATGTGTGTGTGTCTGTCTTGGGATATGTGTGTGTGTGTCTGTCTGTGGGATGTATATGTGTGTGTGTGTGTGTGTGTCTGTCTGTGGGATGTATATGTGTGTGTGTGTGTGTGTGTGTGTCTGTCTGTGGGATGTGTGTGTGTGTGTGTCTCTCTTTTATGTGTGTGTGTGTGTGTGTCTGTGGGATGTGTGTGTGTCTCTCTTTATATGTGTGTGTGTGTGTGTGTCTGGGATGTGTGTCTGTGGGATGTGTGTGTGTGTCTCTCTTTATATGTGTGTGTGTCTGGGATGTGTGTGTATGTGTCTCTTTGTGTGTGTGTGTGTGTGTGGGACATCTTCTCAGACCTGTGTTTTCCGCCCTGCCTGCTCCAGGTTCCTGTCTGGTAGGTGCACGGTCTACAAGCTGTTCGGCCTGTGCATGGTGCTGCTGCTCGTCTCTCTGCTCTGGCTGCAGCTCAGCTGCTCCACGGAGATGTCGGCCGCCACGCGTGAAGACAGACGCCCCCCAGCCGCCGCCGCCCTGCCCCGTGGCCGACAGCCAGGCGTCTGCAGCGGACGACCCTCCTGGGGTCCTCACAAACTGGCCCTCATCGTGCCCTTCAGAGAGCGCTTCGACGAGCTGCTGGCGTTCGTCCCCTTCATGCACGCGTTCCTCAACAAGAAGAAGATCCGCCACAAGATCGTCGTCATCAACCAGGTGGACCACTACAGGTGAGGAAACCGTTGTTTTTCACACTTTATTTTTATAAAAGAGACTGAAATACAGTTTCATTTATTTTCAGTGGTGCTCATAAGTTTGTGCTTAGTGCTAGTTGACTAACCATGTAATCTCATTACTGTGCCATATTTAATACTCTGGACTTTTGATACACTAAACTATATTTTTGCATAATGTTTGTTACTTTTTTCCGCATTTTTTGTCATAGTTCTGATATAAAAAGTTTTTGTAAATAGGTCAAATTTGTCACTTATAGAAAGTTTTTGTAATTTTTTAAATTTAGTTTAATTCAAAAAGTTTCAAGTAGTGTCTACTTTATTTAAAAAAAAAAAAAGAATTTTCAGATTTTTTTTGGTCACTTTTTTTTTGTTTTATACATTTGTCACTTAAAAAAACAGAGTAGTGTCTACTTTATTTAACTTAATTTAATTATATAAATTTGTTGTCGCTTTTCCAATTTTTTTTTTTTTTTTTTTTGGGGCACTTTTTCAGCGTTTAAAAAAATAAAGTATGTTTTTGTTGCTTTTTTTCCAACATTTCTAACTTTTTTCATAATTTTTTAACTATGAAAAAAAAAACACTGAAAATAATTATAGAAAGTTTTAGTAAACGGGTCAAATAGGGAGGGTAATATAGGAGGATATAAAATATAGGAGGGTTAAAAAACAGTATAAAACTTTATTTTATTTCATTTTTTAATTTTTTTGTGTTCTTTTTCAGATTTCTTTGGGTCACTTTTTTTTTTTTTTTTTTTTACATTTGTCACTTTTTTTCCAGCATTTTTTCCCCCATAGTTCTGATATAGAAAGTTTTTGTAAATTGGTCAAATTTGACCCGAGGACATCAGGGGGGTTATAAAAACAGAGTAGTGTCTACTTTATTTAATTTAATTTTTAATTTTTTGTCGCTTTTTCAATTTTTTGGGCACTTTTTCAGCGTTTAAAAAAACAATGTTTTTGTTGATTTTTTTTTTCAACATTTGTCACTTATAGAAAGTTTTAGTAATTAAATTTTTTGTTTTTGTCGCTTTTTTAAAAACATTTGTCACTTAAACAGAGTAGTGTCTACTTTATTTAATTTTTTTATTTATTTTTTTGTGGCTTTTTCAGATTTCTTTGGGTCACTTTTTATTTTTTTTTTTGACATTTCTCACTTTTTTCAGCATTTTTTGTTATAGTTCTGATATAGAAAGTTTTTGTAAACGGGTCAAATATGTCACTTATAGAAAGGTTTAGTAATTTTTTTTAATTTAATTTAAAAGTCACTTTTTCTGAATTTTTTTTTACATTTGTCACTTAAAAAAACAGAGTAGTGTCTACTTTATTTAATTTAATAGAATTATATTATTTTTTTGTCGCTTTTTCAGATTTTTTTTTGGGGGGCACTTTTTCAGTGTTTTTGTTGATTTTTTCCCCCAAAATTTCTTACTTTTTTCAATCTTTTAACTATGAAAAATAAAAAATGAAATAATAATAGAAAGTTTTTGTAAACGGGTCAAATTTGCCCCCCCCGTGTTGTTCCGTGTTGTACTAAACTATATTTTTGCATAATGTTTGCCACTTTTTTCAGCATGTTTTCTCATAGTTCTGATTTAAAGGTTTTTGTAAATAGGTCAAATTTGTCACTTATAGAAAGTTTTTGTAATTTTTTAAATTTAGTTTAATTCAAAAGTTTCCAAGTAGTGTCTACTTTATTAAAGAAAAAAAAAAAAAAAGAATTTTCAGATTTTTTTGGTCACTTTTTTTTTTTGTTTTATACATTTGTCACTTAAAAAAACAGAGTAGTGTCTACTTTATTTAACTTAATTTAATTAAAAATTAATTTATTTTTTTTGGTCACTTTTTCAGCCTTTCTTTTCAAACTTAAAGAAAACTTATAAGTTTTTGTAAACGGGTCAAATAGGGAGGGTAATATAGGAGGATATGAAATATGTCTACTTTATTTAATTTAATTTTTTATTTTTTGTCTTTTCCAATATTTTGGGCACTTTTTCAGCGTTTAAAAAACAAAGAACTTATAGAAAGTTTTTGTAATAAATTTTATTTTTTTGTCGCTTCTTTTTTTAAACATTTGTCACTTAAAAAAACAGAGTAGTGTCTACTTTATTTAATGTAATTTAATTATAATTTTTTGTTCCGATTTTTTTTTTTTTGGGCACTTTTTCAGCGTTTTTGTTGATTTTTTGTCCAACATTTCTCACTTTTTTGTATGAAAAAAAAAAATAAAAAGGAAATAATAATATAAAGTTTTTGTAAACGGGTCAAATAGGGAGGGTAATATAGGAGGATATGAAATATGTCTACTTTATTTAATTAAATTTTTTATTTTTTTGTCGCTTTTTCCAATATTTTTGGGCACTTTTTCAGCGTTTAAAAAACAATGAACTTATAGAAAGTTTTTGTAATAAATTTTATTTTTTTGTCGCTTCTTTTTTTAAACATTTGTCACTTAAAAAAACAGAGTAGTGTCTACTTTATTTAATGTAATTTAATTATAATTTTTTTTTTTTGGGCACTTTTTCAGCGTTTTTGTTGATTTTTTTGTCCAACATTTCTCACTTTTTTCTATGAAAAAATAAAAATAAAAAAGGAAATAATAATAGAAAGTTTTTGTAAACGGGTCAAATTTGCCCCCGAGGGTTAAAAAGCGTAGCAGCAATGCAGATGTAACCCCCCCCCCCCGTGCTGTTCCAGGTTTAACCGAGCCTCCCTGATCAACGTGGGCTACCTGGAGAGCGGCAACGACACGGACTACCTGGCGATGCACGACGTGGACCTGCTGCCCCTGAACGACGCGCTGGACTACGGTTTCCCTGACGACGGACCGTTCCACGTGGCGTCCCCGGAGCTGCACCCGCTGTACCACTACAAGACCTACGTGGGGGGGATCCTGCTGCTCACCAAGAAACATTACCACATGGTACGGTCCATTAAAGGGACAGTTCAGGTGTTATCTAGTGTGGTTATTAGAGCTTAGACTCTCTTCATTTAAAAATTAAATAGTATTGAGTAAAAGTTGACATATTCCAGTCTGTGATTATCATCAACATCCATTCCTTTAATTTTAGTCTCAATAATTCCTAATTTCTGCTTTTCTAACTCAAACATTAGGTATAATTTCCTATAAATGAGGTTTATTGACCATAAATTCCAAAAATAACTGTAAAACTAAAGTTAATAAGTTAGTGTTACGTAATGTTGAAATCTTAAACAGTGGCAAACATTGAAAAAAAAGCATAAAAAGTGTTGAAAAAAAGGACAAAAACATAAAAAAACAGTTAAAAACATCGATAAAAAGCATCAATTTTGACGGGAAGACAACACGAAGACATTAAGATCAATTTCCCTTTTTGGTTAACTTTAGCATGGGTTTCTAAACACACACACACACACTCACACACTCACACACTCACACACTCACATACGCACACACACTCACACACACACACTCTCACACACTTACACACACACACTCACACACTCACATACTCACACACACACACTCTCTCACACACTTACACACTCACATACGCACACACACTCACACACACACACTCTCACACACATACGCACACTCACACACACACACTCACACATACACACATACGCACACACACACTCACACACACACACACACACATACGCTCA
>CM049380.1:31376748-31379248 GCA_026937815.1 Etheostoma perlongum
CTAGCTGTAAAAAACATCTCCTCACTATCTGCTAGCTGCCTGTCCCCTGAACACACGTTAAAAACATCTCCTCACTATCTGCTAGCTGCCTGTCCCCTGAACACACTACAAAAACATCTCCTCACTATCTGCTAGCTGCCTGTCCCTGAACACAAAAAACATCTCACTATCTGCTAGCTGCCTGTCCCCTGAACACACTGTAAAAAACATCTCACTATCTGCTAGCTGCCTGTCCCCTGAACACACTGCTCTGGGGACAGGCAGCTAGCAGATAGTGAGGAGATGTTTGCTGTGTGACAAAAAATGTTTTTTTATGTTTTTTGCTAAAAACGGTGGGATATCGCTCGCTTAGAGCACCTTTAAGCAGGAAACTGGAACTGATGTTATTAGTCGACTGTTTGGTGTCTGAACTCAGAACCTCGGCGGACGGAGACCGACTGTTACACCAAACTGGACTAAAACAGACCCCAGCTGTTTTATCTGAGGAATTTTGGGGGGTTTAAGAGTCCTGCTGGAACTTAAAATGTTGTTTTTTGTTTAACTGGGATTGTGCAAATGGAGCAGATGTGAAATACATCTGCGGAGCATCGTACTCGGTACATTTTTACACAAGTATTTTGCAAAATCTGATTTCTTGCGTCTAAGTGTCTCATGATGTTTCTGTTTTTCGGCTGTTTTCATTCTGGTCTTATGTAACGGTTTTTATTTTAACTCTAAATCCCTCTTGGACAGATCAGAGCGCCATGGAAAAGGGAAATGGGAGACTATAATTTGAGATGTTTTCTCATAAATACGAGAAAACTATCTCACACACACACACACACACACACACACACACACACACACACACACACACACACAGAGACATACAGATAGACACACACAATCAGACAGACACATGCACACAGAGAGACAGACACACACTCAGACAGACACAGACAGAAAGACACATACTATCAGACAGAGAGAGAGACAGACAGATACTCAGACAGACACATACACACAGAGAGACAGACACACACACTCAGACAGACACACACTATCAGACAGAGAGAGACACTATCAGACAGAGAGAGAGACACTATCACACAGAGAGAGACACACTATCAGACAGAGAGAGAGAGAGACACATACACACAGAGAGACACACACAGAGAGAGAGAGACAGACACTCAGACACACACTATCAGACAGAGAGAGAGACAGACACATACACACAGAGAGACACACACAGACACAGAGAGACAGACACACAGACAGAGAGAGAGACAGACACATACACAGAGAGAGAGAGACACACAGACTCATACAGACAGACAAAGAGACAGACACCAACACAGACAGACAGACACTAAGACAGAAAGACACACACAGAGACACACTTAATTTTGAATCTTCAGTTTGATGCGTTTCTGTTCTCTACAAAGTAAACTGAGCCAAACTGAGCCAAGCCAGGCTGAACTGTACCAGATTAGGCAGTGGAGACGGAAACGAGTCTGTTTTTAATGTCAGGAGGACCCCGAGAAACAGCTGGGAAGCTATTTATTTTGGAGAAATGTTCATTTAATGTATTTTTGAATTTATTTTGAATTGTTTTTTTCAACATGTATTTTTCATTTTTAAATAAATAAACTTATGTCAAACCCAAAGTCATCTGTGTGTGTGTGTGTGTGTCAAAGTCATCTTGGTTTGTGTGTGTATGTCTGTGTGTGTGTGTGTGTGTTTTAGTCTTTGTGTGTGTGTGTGTTTTAGTCTTTCTGTCTGTCTGTGTGTGTGTGTGTGTTTGTTTTGTGTGTGTTTGCATGTATATGTCTTTGTGTGCATGTGTTTGTCTGTGTGTGTGTGTTTTAGTCTGTGTGTGTGTTTGCCAAGTACAAATCTCTACTTTCATTAATTTTGGGGCGTCTTATTCAATTTTATAGCATTGTAAAACAAATGGAAGTGTTTTTGAAATAGTATTGAGTAAAAGTTGACATATTCCAGTCTGTGATTATCATCAACATCCATTCCTTTAATTTTAGTCTCAATAATTCCTAATTTCTGCTTTTCTAACTCAAACATTAGGTATAATTTCCTATAAATGAGGTTTATTGACCATAAATTCCAAAAATAACTGTAATAACTGGGTTATAAATTCATGAAAATGTCCGGTTTTCACTGTTTTTCATGGGACCATAAGCATTAAGCGTGTACTTAAATTGACTCGCGCTTTACATACAATACTACAGTACTATATATATATATGTATGTATGTATATATGTGTCTATATATCTAAAACCCTTCTCTGAACACATGTTGAACAGGTAGATGATCATAGCCTCGCTAGATATCGGCAGCTTGTGTTGTGACAGCCGTCGGCTCCGTTGTAGATATTTGGGGGACGGTCCAAAGACGGAGACAAAGAGAGGATGGGGTGAATCTACACCCCCACCCCCACCCTCACCCTCACCCCCACCCTCACCCCCACCCCCACCCCAAAGCTGTTTCCCCCAGGGTGCA
>CM049380.1:31384248-31396748 GCA_026937815.1 Etheostoma perlongum
GCAACATGAGGACAACATGAGGACAACATGAGGGCAACATGAAGGGCAACATGAAGACAACATGAAGACAACATGAGGACAACATGAAAACAACATGAGGTCAACCTGAAGACAACATATAGACAACATGAGGGCAACAGGAGGGCAACATGAGGACAACATGAGGACAACATGAGGTCAACCTGAAGACAACATGAGGACAACATGAGGACAACATGAGGGCAACATGAAGACAACATGAAGGCAACATGAAGACAACATGAAGACAACATGAGGGCAACATGAAGACAACATGAGGGCAACATGAAGACAACATGAAGACAACATGAGGGCAACATGAAGACAACATGAAGACAACATATAGACAACATGAGGACAACAGGAGGGCAACATGAGGACAACATGAGGACAACATGAGGGCAACATGAAGACAACATGAGGGCAACATGAAGACAACATGAAGACAACATGAAGGCAACATGAAGACAACATGAAGACAACCTGAAGACAACATGAGGACAACATGAGGACAACATGAAGGACAACATGAAGGCAACATGAAGACAACATGAAGACAACATGAAGACAACATGAAGACAACATGAGGGCAACATGAAACAACATGAAGACAACATGAGGACAACATGAGGACAACATGAGGACAACATGAAACATGAAGACAACATGAAGGCAACATGAAGACAACATGAAGACAACATGAAGACAACATAGAGGGCAACATGAGGACAACATGAGGACAACATGAGGGCAACATGAAGACAACATGAGGGCAACATGAAGACAACATGAAGACAACATGAAGGAAACATGAGGACAACATGAGGACAACATGAGGGAAACATGAAGACAACATGAGGACAACATGAGGACAACATGAGGACAACATGAAGGAAACATGAAGACAACATGAGGACAACATGAGGACAACATGAGGACAACATGAGGACAACATGAGGACAACATGAAACAACATGAGGACAACATGAGGACAAACATATAATTTCCTATAAATGAGGTTTATTGACCATAAATTCCAAAAATAACTGTAAAACTAAAGTTAATAAGTTAGTGTTACGCAGTGTTGAAAAAAGGGACAAAAATGTAAAAAAAAAAAAGTTAAAAACGTCAACAAAAGTGTTGAAAACACCTGTCTCCTGTCTCCTGTCTCCTGTCTCCTGGTGAACGTCATGTGTTTTCTCCTTAACTTCTCTCCCCCGTCCTGTATCTGTGTGATTCTGCGTCCGGCCACCAGAGGGCGCTGTCCTCCATGTTTTGAGTCTGCTCATCTAGATCAGAAATGTCTTTCTTTCGACCAAATATCCTAAAATGAACCTGGCTGATTCTCCTCAGTAAAGCGGAGGATCAGCGCATTACTTCTATTGATTTTTGGGTGTTTTATTTAAACTTTACACCATATTTCTGCTTCTTAAACTCCAAAATTAGGTTTAAAAAATGTCAATTCCAAGTGATGATCAGTCAAAACCACAAAAACAATTATTAGATTATTAGATATATAATTTATATATAAACCCAGTCTCCCCCTATAAAGCCAGTCTCCCCCCTATAAACCCAGTCTCCCCCCTATAAAGCCAGTCTCCCACCTATAAAGCCAGTCTCCCCTATAAAGCCCTCCCCTATAAAGCCAGTCTCCCCCCTATAAAGCCAGTCTCCCCCTATAAAGCCAGTCTCCCCCCTATAAAGCCAGTCTCCCCCTATAAAGCCAGTCTCCCCCCTATAAAGCCAGTCTCCCCCTATAAAGCCAGTCTCCCCCTATAAAGCCAGTCTCCCCCCAGTCTCCCCCCTATAAAGAACCCAGTCTCCCCCTATAAAGCCAGTCTCCCCCCCCCATAAAGCCAGTAAAGCCAGTCTCCCCTATAAAGCCAGTCTCCCCTATAAACCCAGTCTCCCCTATAAAGCCAGTCTCCCCTATAAACCCAGTCTCCCCCTATAAAGCACTATATAAAGCAGTCTCCCCCCTATAAACCCAGTCTCCCCTATAAACCCAGTCTCCCCTATAAACCCAGTCTCCCCCTATAAACCAGTCTCCCCTATAAAGCCAGTCTCCCCTATAAAGCCAGTCTCCCCTCCCCTATAAAGCCAGTCTCCCCCCTATAAACCCAGTCTCCCCCCTATAAAGCCAGTCTCCCCCTATAAAGCCAGTCTCCCCCCTCCCCCTATAAAGCCAGTCTCCCCCTATAAACCCAGTCTCCCCCTATAAACCCAGTCTCCCCTATAAAGCCAGTCTCCCCCTATAAAGCCAGTCTCCCCTATAAACCCAGTCTCCCCCTATAAAGTCTCCCCCAGTCTCCCTATAAAGCCAGTCTCCCCCTATAAATAAAGCCAGTCTCCCCTATAAAGCTATAAAGCCAGTCTCCCCCTATAAAGCCAGTCTCCCCCTATAAAGTCTCCCCCCAGTCTCCCCCCATAAAGCCAGTCTCCCCCTATAAACCCAGTCTCCCCCTATAAAGCCAGTCTCCCCCCTATAAAACCCACCCAGTCTCCCCTATAAAGCCAGTCTCCCCCTATAAAACCCAGTCTCCCCCTATAAAGCCAGTCTCCCCTATAAAGCCAGTCTCCCCTATAAAGCCAGTCTCCCCCCTATAAAGCCAGTCTCCCCCTATAAAGCCAGTCTCCCCTATAAGTCTCCCCCTATAGTCCCCTATAAAGCCAGTCTCCCCCTATAAAGCCAGTCTCCCCTATAAAGCCAATAAAGCCAGTCTCCCCCCTATAAACCCAGTCTCCCCTATAAAAGTCTCCCCTATAAAGCCAGTCTCCCCCTATAAACCCAGTCTCCCCTATAAACCCAGTCTCCCCCCTATAAAGCAGTCTCCCCCTATAAAGCCAGTCTCCCCCCTATAAAGCCAGTCTCCCCCCTATAAAGCCAGTCTCCCCTATAAACCCAGTCTCCCCCATAAACCCAGTCTCCCCCTATAAAGCCAGTCTCCCCCTATAAAGCCAGTCTCCCCCTATAAACCCAGTCTCCCCTATAAACCCAGTCTCCCCCTATAAACCCAGTCTCCCCCTATAAACCCCAGTCTAAACCCCCTATAAACCCAGTCTCCCCTATAAAGCCAGTCTCCCCCTATAAACCCAGTCTCCCCCCTATAAACCCAGTCTCCCCCTATAAAGCCAGTCTAAACCCCCCTATAAAGCCAGTCTCCCCTATAAACCCAGTCTCCCCTATAAAGCCAGTCTCCCCCCCCCTCCCCTATAAAGCCAGTCTCCCACCTATAAACCCAGTCTCCCCTATAAAGCCAGTCTATAAACCCAGTCTCCCCCTATAAAGCCAGTCTCCCCCCAGTCTCCCCCCTATAAAGCCAGTCTCCCCCCTATAAAGCCAGTCTCCCCCTATAAAGCCAGTCCCTATAAAACCCAGTCTCCCCCACCTATAAACGCAGTCTCCCCCCTATAAACCCAGTCTCCCCTATAAAAGCCAGTCTCCCCTATAAACCCAGTCTCCCCTATAAACCCAGTCTCCCCCCCCCTATAAACCCAGTCTCAGTCCCCTATAAACCCAGTCTCCCCTATAAACCCAGTCTCCCCCTATAAACCCAGTCTCCCCCTATAAACCCAGTCTCCCCCTATAAACCCAGTCCCCCTATAAACCCAGTCTCCCCCCTATAAACCCAGTCTCCCCCTATAAACCCAGTCTCCCCCCCTCTCCCCTATAAACCCAGTCTCCCCCTATAAACCCAGTCTCCCTATAAACCCAGTCTCCCCTATAAACCCAGTCTCCCCCTATAAACCCAGTCTCCCCCTATAAAACCCAGTCTCCCCTATAAACCCAGTCTCCCCCTATAAACCCAGTCTCCCCCTATAAACCCAGTCTCCCCTATAAACCCAGTCTCCCCCTATAAACCCAGTCTCCCCCTATAAACCCAGTCTCCCCCCTATAAACCCAGTCTCCCCCTATAAACCCAGTCTCCCCTATAAAGCAGTCTCCCCCTATAAACCCAGTCTCCCCTATAAACCCAGTCTCCCCCCTATAAACCCAGTCTCCCCCCCTATAAACCCAGTCTCCCCCTATAAACCCAGTCTCCCCCTATAAACCCAGTCTCCCCTATAAACCCAGTCTCCCCCCCCTATAAAGCCCCCCTATAAACCCAGTCTCCCCTATAAAGCAGTCTCCCCCCTATAAAGCCCCCTATAAACCCAGTCTCCCCCTATAAACCCAGTCTCCCCTATAAACCCAGTCTCCCCTATATAAAGCCAGTCTCCCCCTATAAACCCAGTCTCCCCCTATAAACCCAGTCTCCCCCTATAAACCCAGTCTCCCCCCTATAAAAAGTCTATCCCCCCTATAAACCCAGTCTCCCCCCTATAAAGCAGTCTCCCCCTATAAACCCAGTCTCCCCCCTATAAAGCCAGTCTCCCCCTATAAAGCAGTCTCCCCCTATAAAGCAGTCTCCCCCCTATAAACCCAGTCTCCCCCCTATAAAACCCAGTCTCCTATAAACCCCCCCTATAAACCCAGTCTCCCCCTATAAAGCCAGTCTCCCCTATAAACCCAGTCTCCCCTAAACCCCCCCTATAAACCCAGTCTCCCCCTATAAAAGTCTCCCCTATAAACCCAGTCTCCCCCTATAAACCCAGTCTCCCCCTATAAACCCAGTCTCCCCCTATAAAGCAGTCTCCCCTATAAACCCAGTCTCCCCCTATAAAGCCAGTCTCCCCCTATAAAGCCAGTCTCCCCCTATAAAGCAGTCTCCCCTATAAACCCAGTCTCCCCCTATAAAAGTCTCCCCCCCAGTCTCCCCCTATAAACCCAGTCTCCCCCTATAAACCCAGTCTCCCCCTATAAAGCAGTCTCCCCCTATAAGCCAGTCTCCCCCAGTCTCCCCCTATAAACCCAGTCTCCCCCTATAAACCCAGTCTCCCCCCCATAAAGCAGTCTCCCCCTATAAAGCCAGTCTCCCCTCCCCTATAAACCCAGTCTCCCCCTATAAACCCAGTCTCCCCCTATAAACCCAGTCTCCCCCTATAAACCCAGTCTCCCCCTATAAACCCAGTCTCCCTATAAACCCAGTCTCCCCTATAAACCCAGTCTCCCCTATAAACCCAGTCTCCCCCTATAAACCCAGTCTCCCCCTATAAGTCTCCCCCTATAAAGCCAGTCTCCCCCTATAAACCCAGTCTCCCCCTATAAACCCAGTCTCCCCTATAAACCCAGTCTCCCCCCTATAAACCCAGTCTCCCCCTATAAACCCAGTCTCCCCCCCTATAAACCCAGTCTCCCCCTATAAAGTCTCCCCAGTCTCCCCTATAAACCCAGTCTCCCCTATATAAAGTCTCCCCCAGTCTCCCCCTATAAAGCCAGTCTCCCCCTATAAACCCAGTCTCCCCCCTATAAACCCAGTCTCCCCTATAAAGCCAGTCTCCCCCTATAAAGCCAGTCTCCCCCTATAAACCCAGTCTCCCCCTATAAACCCAGTCTCCCCCTATAAACCCAGTCTCCCCTATAAACCCAGTCTCCCCCCTATAAACCCAGTCTCCCCCTATAAACCCAGTCTCCCCTATAAACCCAGTCTCCCCCTATAAACCCAGTCTCCCCTATAAACCCAGTCTCCCCTATAAAGCCCCTATAAACCCAGTCTCCCCTATAAAGCCAGTCTCCCCCTATAAACCCAGTCCCCCTATAAACCCAGTCTCCCCCTATAAACCCAGTCTAAACCCAGTCCCCCCTATAAACCCAGTCTATAAACCCAGTCTCCCCCTATAAACCCAGTCTCCCCCTATAAAGCCAGTCTCCCCCTATAAAGCCAGTCTCCCCCTATAAACCCAGTCTCCCCCTATAAAAGCCAGTCTCTCCCCCTATAAACCCAGTCTCCCCCTATAAACCCAGTCTCCCCCTATAAAGCCAGTCTCCCCCCTATAAACCCAGTCTCCCCCTATAAAGCAGTCTCCCTATAAACCCAGTCTCCCCCTATAAAGCCAGTCTCCCCTATAAAGTCTCCCCAGTCTCCCCCTATAAAGCCAGTCTCCCCCTATAAACCCAGTCTCCCCCTATAAAGCCAGTCTCCCCCCCTATAAAGCCAGTCTCCCCCTATAAAGCCAGTCTCCCCCCTATAAACCCAGTCTCCCCCCTATAAACCCAGTCCCCCCCCTATAAAGCCAGTCTCCCCCCTATAAACCCAGTCTCCCCCTATAAAGCCAGTCTCCCCCCTATAAACCCAGTCTCCCCTATAAAAGTCTCCCCCTATAAAGCAGTCTCCCCCTATAAACCCAGTCTCCCCCTATAAAAGTCTCCCCCAGTCCCCCCTATAAACCCAGTCTCCCCCCTATAAACCCAGTCTCCCCCCTATAAACCCAGTCTCCCCCTATAAACCCAGTCTCCCCCCAGTCTCCCCCTATAAACCCAGTCTCCCCCTATAAACCCAGTCTCCCCTATAAACCCAGTCTCCCCTATAAACCCAGTCTCCCCCTATAAACCCAGTCTCCCCCTATAAACCCAGTCCTTATAAAGTCAGTCCCCCCTATAAACCCAGTCTCCCCTATAAACCCAGTCTCCCCCCTATAAAGTCTCCCAGTCTCCCCTATAAACCCAGTCTCCCCCTATAAAGCCCAGTCTCCCCCTATAAAGCAGTCTCCCCCTATAAACCCAGTCTCCCCTATAAACCCAGTCTCCCCCATAAACCCAGTCTCCCCCTATAAACCCAGTCTCCCCCTATAAAAGTCTCCCCTATAAACCCAGTCTCCCCCCTATAAACCCAGTCTCCCCCCTATAAATCCCCCAGTCTCTCCCCCATAAACCCAGTCCCCCCTATAAACCCAGTCTCCCCCTATAAACCCAGTCTCCCCCTATAAAACCCAGTCTCCCCCCCAGTCTCCCCTATAAACCCAGTCTCCCCCTATAAAGCCAGTCTCCCCCTATAAACCCAGTCTCCCCCCTATAAACCCAGTCTCCCCCTATAAACCCAGTCTAAAGCCCCCCTATAAACCCAGTCTCCCCCTATAAACCCAGTCTCCCCCTATCAGTCCCATAAAGACAGTCTCCCCTATAAAGCCAGTCTCCCCCTATAAACCCAGTCTCCCCTATAAACCCAGTCTCCCCTATAAACCCAGTCTCCCCCTATAAAGTCTCCCCTATAAAGTCTCCCCCCTATAAAGCCAGTCTCCCCTATAAAGCCAGTCTCCCCCCTATAAAGCCCAGTCTCCCCCCCTATAAAGCCAGTCTCCCCCCTATAAAGCCAGTCTCCCCCTATAAACCCAGTCTCCCCCTATAAAGCCAGTCTCCCCCCTATAAAGCCAGTCTCCCCCTATAAACCCAGTCTCCCCCTATAAACCCAGTCTCCCCCTATAAAGCCAGTCTCCCCCTATAAAGCCCAGTCTCCCACCTATAAAGCCAGTCTAAAGCAGTCCCCCTATAAGCAGTCTCCCCTATAAAGCCAGTCTCCCCTATAAAGCCAGTCTCCCCTATAAAGCCAGTCTCCCCCTATAAACCCAGTCTCCCCCTATAAACCCAGTCTCCCCCTATAAACCCAGTCTCCCCTATAAAGCCAGTCTCCCCCCTATAAACCCAGTCTCCCCTATAAAGCCAGTCTCCCCCTATAAACCCAGTCTAAAGCCCCCCTATAAAGCCAGTCTCCCCTATAAACCCAGTCTCCCCCTATAAAGCCAGTCTCCCCCCCTATAAAGCCAGTCTCCCCCTATAAAGCCCAGTCTCCCCCTATAAAGCCCAGTCTCCCCCTATAAACCCAGTCTCACCCTATCTCCCCCTATAAAGTCTCCCCAGTCTCCCCCTATAAAGCCAGTCTCCCCCTATAAACCCAGTCTCCCCTATAAAGCCTCCCCCTATAAACCCAGTCTCCCCTATAAACCCAGTCTCCCCCTATAAACCCAGTCTCCCCCTATAAATGTGCCAGTCTCCCCAGTCTCCCCCTATAAAAGTCTCCCCAGTCTCCCCCTATAAGCCCAGTCTCCCCCTATAAAGCAGTCTCCCCTATAAACCCAGTCTCCCCTATAAAGCCAGTCTCCCCCCTATAAAGCCAGTCTCCCCTATAAACCCAGTCTCCCCCCAGTCTCCCCTATAAAGCCAGTCTCCCCCCCTCTCCCCTATAAAGCCAGTCTCCCCCTATAAACCCAGTCTCCCCCCTATAACCCAGTCTCCCTATAAAGCCAGTCCCCCTATAAAGCCAGTCTCCCCCTATAAACCCAGTCTCCCCCTATAAGCCAGTCTCCCCTTTAAACCCAGTCTCCCCCCTATAAAGCCAGTCTCCCCCTATAAACCCAGTCTCCCCCCTATAAACCCAGTCTCCCCCTATAAAGCCAGTCTCCCCCAGTCTCCCCCTATAAAGCAGTCTCCCCCTATAAACCCAGTCTCCCCCTATAAACCCAGTCTCCCCCTATAAAGCAGTCTCCCCCTATAAACCCAGTCTCCCCCTATAAACCCAGTCTCCCCTATTAACCCAGTCTCCCCCTATAAAGCAGTCTCCCCCCTATAAACCCAGTCTCCCCTATAAACCCAGTCTCCCCTATAAAGCCAGTCTCCCCCTATAAAGCAGTCTCCCCCTATAAACCCAGTCTCCCCTATAAACCCAGTCTCCCCAGTCTCCCCCTATAAACCCAGTCTCCCCTATAAAGCAGTCTCCCCTATAAAGCAGTCTCCCCTATAAACCCAGTCTCCCCCTATAAAGCCAGTCTCCCCCTATAAGCCCAGTCTCCCCCTATAAACCCAGTCTCCCCTATAAACCCAGTCTCCCCCTATAAAGCAGTCTCCCCTATAAACCCAGTCTCCCCCTATAAACCCAGTCTCCCCTATAAAGCAGTCTCCCCCTATAAACCCAGTCTCCCCCCCCTATAAAGCAGTCTCCCCCCTATAAACCCAGTCTCCCACCTATAAACCCAGTCTCCCCCTATAAACCCAGTCTCCCCTATAAAGCCAGTCTCCCCTATAAACCCAGTCTCCCCCTATAAACCCAGTCTCCCCCTATAAGCCAGTCTCCCTATAAAGCCAGTCTCCCCTATAAACCCAGTCTCCCCCCCTATATAAACCCAGTCTCCCCTATAAAGCCAGTCTAAACCCCCCTATAAAGCCAGTCTCCCCTATAAAGCCCCCTATAAACCCAGTCTCCCCCTATAAACCCAGTCTCCCCCTATAAACCCAGTCCCCCCCTATAAACCCAGTCTCCCCCTATAAAGCAGTCTCCCTATATAAACCCAGTCTCCCCCTATAAAGCAGTCTCCCCCCTATAAACCCAGTCTCCCCCTATAAACCCAGTCCCCTATAAACCAGTCTCCCCCTATAAAGTCTCCCCAGTCTCCCCTATAAAGCAGTCTCCCCCTATAAACCCAGTCTCCCCTTATAAACCCAGTCTCCCCCTATAAACCCAGTCTCCCCCTATAAACCCAGTCTCCCCCTATAAACCCAGTCTCCCCCTATAAAGCAGTCCCCCCTATAAACCCAGTCTCCCCCTATAAACCCAGTCTCCCCCCAGTCTCCCCTTATAAACCCAGTCTCCCCAGTCTAAAGCCAGTCCCCCTATAAACCCAGTCCCTAAACCCCCTATAAACCCAGTCTCCCCTATAAAGCAGTCTCCCCCCCATAAACCCCCCCCTATAAAGCCAGTCTCCCCCTATAAACCCAGTCTCCCCTATAAACCCAGTCTCCCCCTATAAACCCAGTCTCCCCTATAAAGCCAGTCTCCCCTATAAAGCCAGTCTCCCCCCTATAAACCCAGTCTCCCCCTATAAACCCAGTAAAGCCAGCCCCCCTCCCCTATAAAACCCAGTCTCCCCTATAAACCCAGTCTCCCCCTATAAAGCCAGTCTCCCCCTATAAACCCAGTCTCCCCCTATAAACCCAGTCTCCCCCCTATAAACCCAGTCTCCCCCCCAGTCTCCCCTATAAAAGCCAGTCTCCCCCCTATAAACCCAGTCTCCCCTATAAAGCAGTCTCCCCCTATAAAGCCCAGTCTCCCCCTATAAAGCCAGTCTCCCCCTATAAAGCAGTCTCCCCCTATAAACCCAGTCTCCCCCTATAAACCCAGTCTCCCCCTATAAAAGCCCAGTCTCCCCCCTATAAAGCCAGTCTCCCCTATAAACCCAGTCTCCCCTATAAACCCAGTCTCCCCCCAGTCTATAAACCCAGTCTCCCCCCTATAAACCCAGTCTCCCACCTATAAAGCAGTCTCCCCCTATAAACCCAGTCTCCCCCTATAAAGCCAGTCTCCCCCCCTATAAAAGTCTCCCCCTATAAACCCAGTCTCCCCTATAAAGCCAGTCTCCCCCTATAAAGCCAGTCTCCCCCCCCTATAAAGCAGTCTCTCCCCTATAAACCCAGTCTCCCCCTATAAACCCAGTCTCCCCTATAAAGCAGTCTAAAGCCCCCCTATAAAGCCAGTCTCCCCCATAAACCCAGTCTCCCCCTATAAAGCCAGTCTCCCCCTATAAAAGTCTCCCCTATAAAGCAGTCTCCCCCTATAAACCCAGTCTCCCCCCTATAAACCCAGTCTCCCCCCTATAAACCCAGTCTCCCCCAGTCTCCCCTATAAGTCTCCCCCCCAGTCTCCCCCTATAAAGCAGTCTCCCCCTATAAAGCCAGTCTCCCCCCTATAAACCCATTCTCCCCCTATAAAGCCAGTCCCCTATAAAGCCAGTCTCCCCCTATAAAGCCACCCAGTCTCTCCACCTATAAACCCAGTCTCCCCCCCCCCTATAAAGCCAGTCTCTCCCCTATAAACCCAGTCTCCCCCTATAAACCCAGTCTCCCCCTATAAACCCAGTCTCCCCCTATAAAAGTCTCCCCTATAAACCCAGTCTCCCCCTATAAAACCAGTCTCCCCTATAAAGCCAGTCTCCCCTATTCTCCCCCAGTCTCCCTATAAAGCCAGTCCCCCCTATAAAGCCAGTCTCCCCTATAAAGCCAGTCTCCCCCCTATAAACCCAGTCTCCCACCTATAAACCCAGTCTCCCCCCCCCCTATAAAGCCAGTCTCCCCCTATAAACCCAGTCTCCCCCTATATAAACCCAGTCTCCCCCTATAAAGCAGTCTCCCCCCTATAAACCCAGTCTCCCCCTATAAAGCCAGTCTCCCCTATAAAGCCAGTCTCCCCCCTATAAACCCAGTCTCCCACCTATAAACCCAGTCTCCACCTATAAACCCAGTCTCCCCCTATAAACCCAGTCTCCCCCTATAAACCCAGTCTCCCCTATCCCCCTATAAACCCAGTCTCCCCCTATAAAGTCTCCTTTATAAACCCAGTCTCCCCCTATAAGTCTCCCCCTATAAAGCAGTCTCCCCTATAAGTCCCCCCCAGTCTCCCCCCATAAACCCCCCCCTATAAAGCCAGTCTCCCCAGTCTCCCCCTATAAACCCAGTCTCCCCCTATAAACCCAGTCTCCCCTATAAAAGTCTCCCCCCAGTCTCCCCCTATAAACCCAGTCTCCCTATCTCTCCCCCTATAAACCCAGTCTCCCCCTATAAACCCAGTCTCCCCTATAAACCCAGTCTCCCCCTATAAAGCCAGTCTCCCCCTATAAAGCCAGTCTCCCCCTATAAAGTCTCCCCAGTCTCCCCCCTATAAAGCAGTCTCCCCCCCTATAAAGACAGTCTCCCCTATAAAGCCAGTCTCCCCCTATAAACCCAGTCTCCCCTATAAACCCAGTCTCCCCCTATAAACCCAGTCTCCCCCTATAAACCCAGTCTCCCCTATAAAAGTCTCCCCTATAAACCCAGTCTCCCCCTATAAAAGCCAGTCTCCAAGTCTCCCCCTATAAAGTCTCCCCAGTCTCCCCCCTATAAACCCAGTCTCCCCCTATAAACCCAGTCTCCCCCCTATAAACCCAGTCTCCCCCCTATAAAAGTCTCCTATAAAGCAGTCTCCCCTATAAACCCAGTCTCCCCTATAAACCCAGTCTCCCCCCTATAAACCCAGTCTCCCCCCTATAAACCCAGTCTCCCCCTATAAAGCCAGTCTCCCCTATAAACCCAGTCTCCCCCTATAAAAGCCAGTCTCCCCTATAAACCCAGTCTCCCCCTATAAACCCAGTCTCCCACCTATAAACCCAGTCTCCCCCTATAAACCCAGTCTCCCCCCTATAAACCCAGTCTCCCCCTATAAACCCAGTCTCCCCCCTATAAACCCAGTCTCCCCCTATAAACCCAGTCCCCTCCCCCTATAAACCCAGTCTCCCCTATAAACCCAGTCTCCCCTATAAACCCAGTCTCCCCTATAAAGCCCTCCCCTATAAAGCCAGTCTCCCCTATAAACCCAGTCTAAACCCCCTATAAACCCAGTCTCCCCCCCTATAAACCCAGTCTCCCCCTATAAACCCAGTCTCCCCCTATAAACCCAGTCTCCCCCTATAAACCCAGTGCCCCCCCCAGTCCCCCCCAGTCTAAAGTCTCCCCTATAAACCCAGTCTCCCCTATAAAGCCCAGTCTCCCCCTATAAACCCAGTCTCCCCCCAGTCTCCCCTAAACCCAGTCTCTCCCCCTATAAACCCAGTCTCCCCTATAAACCCAGTCTCCCCCTATAAAC
>CM049380.1:31401748-31406748 GCA_026937815.1 Etheostoma perlongum
CCTGGTTTCAGCGCTCCATAAATAAAGGCGTTCCCTTCCTGCAGCTGTGTGTGTGTGTGTGTGTGTGTGTGTGTGTGTGTGTGTGTGTGTGTGTGTGTGTGTGTGTGTGTGTGTGGGGGGGTTACGGCCACTTAGGTGGTAATGCATCGCCCCGGATACCTCAGGTGTCTTCCTAAAGTGGTCTGGATCAGATAAGAAATGACCCCCCCCCCACACACACACACACACACACACACACACACACACACACACACACACACACACACACACACACACTTCACTCTGAGAAGTCCAAGCTTTTCAGTTCCCATCGCTGCTGAGATCATTAGATTATGATGAAGATTAGAGCTGCTTATTTAAAGATCTGATATGCCGATATATACTGTATATATAATCAGATTTCCCTATTATCAGTTATTTGTAGTTATTTATGAGTTCTCACTAAAATAATATGATAATTATTTGTTTTATTGTCACAACAGAAAATCAAAATATATTCAAGTTCTGATAAATAAAAAGTAGAAAAATACAAACTTAAGAAACTTAAACAAACACACATTAACAAAAAAACAACAGGGACGTTGTAGAGCGTCCTCTGGTGGACAGACTATGCAACGCCATCACTAACAGGGGCGTTGTAGAGCGTCCTCTGGTGGACAGACTATGCAACGCCATCACTAACAGGGACGTTGTAGAGCGTCCTCTGGTGGACAGACTATGCAACACCATCACTAACAGGGACGTTGTAGAGCGTCCTCTGGTGGACAGACTATGCAACACCATCACTAACAGGGACGTTGTAGAGCGTCCTCTGGTGGACAGACTATGCAACACCATCACTAACAGGGGACGTTGTAGAGCGTCCTCTGGTGGACAGACTATGCAACACCATCACTAACGGGGGACGTTGTAGAGCGTCCTCTGGTGGACAGACTATGCAACATCACTAACAGGGACGTTTAAACGTCCTCTGGTGGAAAGTTATTAACTGCCATCAAACTGACGTCCTCTGGTGGAAAATGAATCAGTAAATGGGATGCTAAGGTCCTCTGGTGGACAGACTATCTCAGCCACAAACGGGGACGTTTAGAGTGTCCTCTGGTGGACAGACTAAATACCCATCAAAACACGTCATGTTTTTAATTTTTGGAAAACTATAAACGTCAACACACAATTACTGCTACCTAACATGCTAGTTAACATTAGCAATATAAACTATACTGCTAACTAACATGTTCCTTTAACATTGATAGACACAGGCTAATTACTGCTAACTAACATGCTAGTTAACATTAGCATAGACACAGGCTAAACAACTAACAATTAACATTAGCATAGGGAGAATTGTCCATGCTAGTTAACATTAGCATAGACACAGGACAAATAGAGTCTTTAAATTTTGCTGTCAAACTGACAGACTCAATTAATATTCTAAGTGTCTGATAACATTATGGAGTACGCTCAAAGGATTTCTAAGGGAGGTGACCTTCCTGTTAAAGATTAAGATCATTTTTAAAACATAAAAAGTCCATCCCAGACTCCACAGTAAATAATCAGTGATTTTGTTCTTAGAGCAGCAGAACAGGAAGACTCCATGAAAATAATGATATATTTTAGCCAGGTTGTAAATAGACGGAGGGACGGAGACAGACAGTACACCCAGAGCTAGAAGCCCATGGTATGTTTCAGTCCTTTTTAGGTAACATAGAGCCCTGGGGGGGGGGCATATCTCCACCAGACCTCCATGTAAATAATCAGTGATTCCACAGCCAGATGAGTATGATTGCTGCAGACGGAGTAAATATCTCAAGTGGCCAGACTCTGTAAATAATCGTCCATTAAAAGTCTTCTGACACCGGTCCGGTCATATGCATCCATCAGCACTCCATGTAAATAATCACTACACACACACACACAGCACAACACAACTCACACACACACACAAACACACACAGTTAATCTCCACAGACCACTGTAGATAGATTCTTCAGGATAGTGATGTTTTGTTCTTCAGATAGCAGATATTGGATGTTTTTACAGTGTGTTCAGGGGAAGGCAAATATGAAAATAATGTTTTTTGACATATGTTTTTTACGCAGGGGACAGGCAGCTAAATCTGAGGAGACAGTGGAGGGGACCGGCAGCTAGCAGATAGTGAGATGTTTTTACAGTGGGTTCTAGGGACAGGCAGCCAGATAGTAAGGAGATGTTTTTACAGTTTGTTAGGGACAGGCAGCTAGCAGATAGTGAGGAGATGTTTTTACAGTGGGTTCAGGGGTCGGCAGCTAGCAGATCGAGAGATTTTAACAGGTGTTCCAGGCAGCCAGATGAGAGATGTTTTTTACAGTGTGCTGCAGGGGACGGAGCTAGCAGATAAGATGTTTTTACAGTGTGCCAGGAGACAGGCAGCTAGCAGATGGGAGATGTTTTTAACAGTGTGTTCTGACACCGGTCCAGCTCAGCAGATAGTGCATGTTTCAGCAATGTGTTCAGGGGACCGGCAGCTAGCAGATAGTGAGACACAGTGTGTTCAGGGGACACACAGCAGATACAGGAGATGTTTTTTACACACAAAACACAGGGGACAGGCAGCAGCAGATACAGGAGATGTTTTTAACAGTGTGGATGGACAGCTAGCATATAGTGAGATAGATTTTTTACAGTGTGTTCTGGGGACAGGCAGCTAGCAGATGTTCAGGGGACAGGCAGCTAGCAGATATTGAGATGTTTTTTACAGTGTGTTCAGGGGACAGGCATTTAGCAGATAGGAGATGTTTTTACAGTGGGTTCAGGGGACAGGCAGCTAGCAGATAGTGAGATGTTTTTTACAGTGTGTTCTGGGGACAGGCAGCTAGCAGATAGTAAGGAGATGTTTTTACATTTAAGTGGGGACAGGCAGCTAGCAGATAGTAAGGAGAACATTTAAGTGGGGAGATGTAAGGAGATTTTACAGTGTGTTCAGGGGACAGGCAGCTAGCAGATAGTGAGGAGATGTTTTTTTACAGTGTGTTCTGGGGACAGGCAGCTAGCAGATATTGAGATGTTTTTTACAGTGTGTTCAGGGGACAGGCAGCTAGCAGATAGTGAGATGTTTTTACAGTGGGTTCTGGGGACAGGCAGCTAGCAGATAGTGAGGAGATGTTTTTACAGTGTGTTCAGGGGACAGGCAGCTAGCAGATAGTGAGGAGATGTTTTTACAGTGTGTTCAGGGGACAGGCAGCTAGCAGATAGCGAGGAGACATTTTCTGTACGTGACAACAGATGGAGCCTAAAACACTTTGTGCGCCTTTAACTGCCTGTTACAAATCTACAGTAAAATGTGCACGAGGCATCAAGTTTCCTCTCGGTCCGTAACATAAGACACATTCTCTCTCTGTCACTTCATGTTACGACTGTGTTTGTTCTCCGCTCGGCGAAGGAAGCTCCTCGCCAAACGCCAATCACGTATCTGTGTGGTATGTAAACACCGACAGCACACGCCCCGTTCCCTCTGGACCCGACCCAGCTGGCTGCGTGTGGAACCAGATCACAATGAACCAGGGTGCGACTTTTTATTGTGCACCTGTCCATCAATGCGTTGAGGAATTTTAATTGCGTGCTCACAGCTAACCCCTCAGTTTCACCTTGTTATGAAACGCTGATGCATTCAAACAGGTCGACGTCTGTCGGAGTTCTCGGGAAAGTCGGGCGCAGCACTTTTGTTTTCTATTTTATTTTTATATTTAACACCATTGGACTGTTTCAGGACTTTACAGCTGCATGTTTTAGGCTGCTAAAGATTGATGTATGGTACTGCAGAGTGGAGTGTATGTGTGCTGGGGAGCTCCTCCCATTCAATCCAATCAGTGGTGAACCAGGTGGAACAAATCTTCCAGGAAGATTGAATGAATATTGAGTGAATAGTTTTGTTTATTTGATTTGGCTGTCAACTCAGATATTAACTTGTACTTGTCATCTTTCTTTCTTTTGAGGTTTTTCACCTGTTTACTGCCCACCAAGGAATGGTTAATAAAAGACAAACAACTGATCCCATGGCTGTTTATTTAGTGAAATCCAGTTAAAAACTTCATGTGGAGGGACTGTCCTTTTCAAGTGGGGAATTGCACAAGAAATACATGAGAACTTGACAGTATGTGTGTGTGTGTGTGTGTGTGTGTGTGTGTGTGTGTTGTTGATAAAGTGTACATAAGGGCTTAGGGACAGGTGACACTGTACATAGTTTTAACTCTTTACTTCTACTTTAAGAGCGGGCTAAAGTACGCTATCGCTGATAAATTTCAGTGCACTGACTTTTTGCGTTATGTATATAGACTACTAAATAAAACAGGAAACCAAAGCATAAAACATACAGTACACAAGGATGAAAACAGGTTAAAACGCACCAATGAGAGGGGGACACCAGAGCAGGAGGAATGAGAGGGGGAACACCAGAGCAGGAGGAATGAGAGGGGGAATGAGAGGGGGAAACACCAGAGCAGGGGGAATGAGAGGGGGAAACACCAGAGCAGGAGAGGGGAACGCCAGAGAGGGGGGGGGGGAAACACCAGAGCAGGGGGAATGAGAGGGGGAAACACAGAGCAGGGGAATGAGAGGGGGAAACGCCAGAGCAGGGGGAATGAGGGGGAAACGCCAGAGCAGGGGGAATGAGGGGGAAACACCAGAGCAGGGGGAATGAGAGGGGGAAACACCAGAGCAGGGGGAATGAGAGGGGAAACACCAGAGCAGGGGAATGAGAGGGGGGGAAACGCCAGAGCAGGAGGAATGAGGGAATGAGGGGGAAACACCAGAGCAGGGAATGAGGGGAGAGGGGGAACACCAGAGCAGGGGGAATGAGAGGGGAGGAAACACCAGAGCAGGGGAATGAGAGGGGGAAACACCAGAGCAGGGGGAATGAGAGGGGAAACACCAGAGCAGGGGGAATGAGAGGGGTAAACCAGAGCAGGGGGAAATGAGAGGGGAATGAGAGGGGGAAACGCCAGAGCAGGGGGAATGAGAGGGGA
>CM049380.1:31416748-31426748 GCA_026937815.1 Etheostoma perlongum
GAGGGCAACATGAGGACAACATGAGGGCAACATGAGGACAACATGAAGACAACATGAGGACAACATGAGGGACAACATGAAGACAACATGAGGACAACATGAGGGCAACATGAGGGCAACATGAGGACAACATGAGGGCAACATGAGGACAACATGAGGACAACATGGGACAACATGAAGACAACATGAGGGCAACATGAGGACAACATGAGGGCAACATGAGGACAACATGAAGACAACATGAGGGCAACATGGGGACAACATGAGGGCAACATGAGGACAACATGGGGACAACATGAGGGCAACATGAGGGCAACATGAGGACAACATGGGACAACATGAGGGCAACATGAGGGCAACATGAGGACAACATGAGGACAACATGAGGGCAACATGAGGGCAACATGGGACAACATGGGGACAACATGAGGGCAACATGAGGGCAACATGAGGGACAACATGAGGGCAACATGAGGGACAACATGAGGACAACATGAGGGCAACATGAGGACAACATGAGGACAACATGAGGGACAACATGGGGACAACATGAGGGGCAACATGAGGACAACATGAGGGACAACATGAGGACAACATGAGGGGCAACATGAGGGACAACATGGGGACAACATGAGGGCAACATGAGGGCAACATGAGGACAACATGGGGGCAACATGAGGGCAACATGAGGGCAACATGAGGACAACATGAAGACAACATGAAAAAAAGCACAAAAAAAGACAAAAAAAATCAACAACGCAGCTGTCTTCTAAGGCCTCATCCTTTTGGTACTTTAGTACATTTTAATTCTAATAATTTTGGAACATTAACATCAAGTTGTTGATTGTAATTGGGCCTAAATATGACGGCGAGTGTGACAGCATGTGTGTGTGTTAGCATATCCGCGCATGAGACTGTGTGTCTGTGAGTTGTAGACATTTATTTATTTTTTGTCACTTGTTACTCATTTGCAGTTCATGCTGGGAGAACATGAGGGGCAACATGAGGACAACATGAGGAGCAACATGCCCGACACACAAGGCGGCCATTGTTTTCCTCACTGCACGCTCCCAGCTTTCACAGCGATGTTGTTGTTGTTGTTGTCGGATGAAAAGTTATTTGCAGAATCGTGTTTTTAGGGACATATGCTGAGAATAAAAGAAAAAACGCACAGGTTTTATCCATAGACAGTTAAAGAAATGGACAATGGCACAGGCTAATTACTGCTAACTAACATGCAGGGCCAGGGATCGAACCCCCAACCTTCCTATTGGACTGCAGGGACCGGGAACGAACCCCCAACCTCCCTATTGGACTGCAGGGCCAGGGATCGAACCCCCAACCTTCCTATTGGACTGCAGGGCCAGGGATCGAACCCCCAACCTTCCTATTGGACTGCAGGGCTGGGGATCGAACCCCCAACCTTCCTATTGGACTGCAGGGCCGGGAATCGAACCCCCAACCTTCCTATTGGACTGCAGGGCCGGGGATCGAACCCCCAACCTTCCTATTGGACTGCAGGGCCATGGGATGAACCCCAACCTTCCTATTGGACTGCAGGGCCAGGGATTGAACCACCAACCTTCCATGCAGGGCCAGGGATCGATCCTTGCTTCCCATTGGACTGCAGGGAGGGGATCGAACCCCTAACCTTCCTATTGGACTTCAGGGTCAGGGATCGAACCCCTAACCTTCCTATTGGACTGCAGGGCCAGGGATCGAACCCCTAACCTTCCTATTGGACTTCAGGGTCAGGGATCGAACCCCCAACCTTCCTATTGGACTAAAGAAATGGACAATGGCACAGGCTAATTACTGCTAACTAACATGCAGGGCCAGGGATCGAACCTGCAACCTTCCTATTGGTTTGCAGGGCCAGGGATCGAACCCCCAACCTTCCTATTGGACTGCAGGGCCAGGGATTGAACCCCCATCCTTCCTATTGGACTGCAGGGCCAGGGATCGAACCCCCAACCTTCCTATTGGACTGCAGGGCCGGGGATCGAACCCCCAACCTTCCTATTGGACTGCAGGGCCAGGGATCGAACCCCAACCTTCCTATTGGACTGCAGGGCCGGGGATCGAACCCCCCAACCTTCCTATTGGACTGCAGGGCTGGGGATCGAACCCCCAACCTTCCTATTGGACTGCAGGGCCAGGGATCGAACCCCCAACCTTCCTATTGGACTGCAGGGCCAGGGGATCGAACCCCAACCTTCCTATTGGACTGCAGGGCCAGGGATTGAACCACCAACCTTCCTATGGGAGTGCAGGGCCAGGGATCGATCCTAAAGCTTCCCATTGGACTGCAGGGCCAGGGATCGAACCCCTAACCTTCCTATTGGACTGCAGGGCCAGGGATCGAACCCCTAACCTTCCTATTGGACTTCAGGGTCAGGGATCGAACCCCCAACCTTCCTATTGGACTAAAGAAATGGACAATGGCACAGGCTAATTACTGCTAACTAACATGCAGGGCCAGGGATCGAACCCCCAACCTTCCTATTGGACTGCAGGGACCGGGATCGAACCCCCAACCTTCCTATTGGACTGCAGGGCTGGGGATCGAACCCCCAACCTTCCTATTGGACTGCAGGGCCGGGGATCGAACCCCCAACCTTCCTATTGGACTGCAGGGCCAGGGATCGAACCCCCAACCTTCCTATTGGACTGCAGGGCCAGGGATTGAACCACCAACCTTCCTATTGGAGTGCAGGGCCAGGGATCGATCCTTAAGCTTCCCATTGGACTGCAGGGCCAGGGATCGAACCCCTAACCTTCCTATTGGACTGCAGGGCCAGGGATCGAACCCCAACCTTCCTATTGGACTTCAGGGTTCGAACCCCCAACCTTCCTATTGGACTAAAGAAATGGACAATGGCACAGGCTAATTACTGCTAAAACATGCAGGGCCAGGGATGGACAACCTTCCTATTGGACTGCAGGGCGAACCCCAACCTCCCTATTGGACTGCAGGGCCAGGGATCGAACCCCCAACCTTCCTATTGGACTGCAGGGCCAGGGATCGAACCCCCAACCTTCCTATTGGACTGCAGGGCCAGGGATCGAACCCCCAACCTTCCTATTGGACTAAAGGGACAATGGCGAACCCCCAACCCCAGGCTAATTACTTGCTAACTTGGATGCAGGGCCAGGGATCGAACCCCAACCTTCCTATTGGACTGCAGGGCCAGGGATCGAACCCCCAACCTTCCTATTGGACTGCAGGGCCAGGGATCGAACCCCCAACCTTCCTATTGGACTAGGGAAGAAATGGACAAATTGGACTGCAGGGCTAGGGGATTGAACCCCCAACCTTCCTATTGGACTGCAGGGCCAGGGATCGAAACCCCAACCTTCCCATTGGACTGCAGGGCCAGGGATCGAATAACCTTCCTATTGGACTGCAGGGCCAGGGATCGAACCCCCAACCTTCCTATTGGACTGCAGGGTCAGGGATCGAACCCCCAACCTTCCTATTGGACTAAAGAAATGGACAATGGCACAGGCTAATTACTGCTAACTAACATGCAGGGCCAGGGATCGAACCCCCAACTTTCCTATTGGACTGCAGGGCCAGGGATCGAACCCCCAACCTTCCTATTGGACTGCAGGGCCAGGGATCGAACCCCATCCTTCCTATTGGACTGCAGGGCCAGGGATCGAACCCCCAACCTTCCTATTGGACTGCAGGGCAGGGGAACCCCAACCTTCCTATTGGACTGCAGGGCCAGGGATCGAACCCCCAACCTTCCTATTGGACTGCAGGGCCAGGGATCGAACCCCCAACCTTCCTATTGGACTGCAGGGCTGGGGATCGAACCCCCAACCTTCCTATTGGACTGCAGGGCCGGGGATCGAACCCCCAACCTTCCTATTGGACTGCAGGGCCAGGGATCGAACCCCCAACCTTCCTATTGGACTGCAGGGCCAGGGATTGAACCACCAACCTTCCTATTGGAGTGCAGGGCCAGGGATCGATCCTTAAGCTTCCCATTGGACTGCAGGGCCAGGGATCGAACCCCTAACCTTCCTATTGGACTGCAGGGCCAGGGATCGAACCCCTAACCTTCCTATTGGACTTCAGGGTCAGGGATCGAACCCCCAACCTTCCTATTGGACTAAAGAAATGGACAATGGCACAGGCTAATTACTGCTAACTAACATGCAGGGCCAGGGATCGAACCCCAACCTTCCTATTGGACTGCAGGGCCAGGGATCGAACCCCCAACCTTCCTATTGGACTGCAGGGCCAGGGATCGAACCCCAACCTTCCTATTGGACTGCAGGGCCAGGGATCGAACCCCCAACCTTCCTATTGGACTGCAGGGCCAGGGATCGAACCCCCAACCTTCCTATTGGACTGCAGGGCCAGGGATCGAACCCCCAACCTTCCTATTGGACTGCAGGGCCAGGGATCGAACCCCCAACCTTCCTATTGGACTGCAGGGCTGGGGATCGAACCCCAACCTTCCTATTGGACTGCAGGGCCAGGGATCGAACCCCCAACCTTCCTATTGGACTGCAGGGCCGGGGATCGAACCCCAACCTTCCTATTGGACTGCAGGGCCAGGGATTGAACCACCAACCTTCCTATTGGACTGCAGGGCCAGGGGCCATTGGACTGCAGGGCCAGGGATCGAACCCCAACCTTCCTATTGGACTGCAGGGCCAGGGATCGAACCCTAACCTTCCTATTGGACTCAGGGTCAGGGATCGAACCCCAACCTTCCTATTGGACTAAAGAAATGGACAATGGCACAGGCTAATTTGCTAACTAACCAGGGCCAGGGATAACCTTCCTATTGGACTGCAGGGCCAGGGATCGAACCCCCAACCTTCCTATTGGACTGGAGGGCCAGGGATCGAACCCCCAACCTTCCTATTGGACTGGAGGGCCAGGGATCGAACCCCTAACCTTCCTATTGGACTGCAGGGTCAGGGATCGAACCCCTAACCTTCCTATTGGACTGCAGGGTCAGGGATCGAACCCCCAACCTTCTACCTACCGTCACCAAAACTCAGTGTGTATCTTGTTAGTTTTAAAAACATGGTGAACGCATTTGTTTCCTCATGAATTATTTGTAAAGCTACTTTTCTTAACCCTTAAAACCCTTTGTTGACGTTTTTTTATTGATGTTTTTTACTTTTTCTTACGTTTTTGTCTCTTTTGATGCTTTTTTTTCAATGTTTCTCACTTTTCATGTTTTCAACACCACGTAACACTAACTTATTAACTTTAGTTTTACAGTTATTTTTGCACATGTTTGAGTTAGAAAAGCAAAAATTAGGAATAATTTAATGTCAATGTCAATTTTATTTCGATATCACATTTAAAAACAACAGTTGACCAAAGTGCTGAACAGGGTCGATGTCAAATACATATATAACAAGTGTAAAGATTACTACGACCAAAGTACATCACAGGGAGACAAACAACAACAGTTTAAAGACATCGAATCCAGGTTAACAAGAGTTAAAATAATTTAGACTAAAATTAAAGGAATGGATGTTGATGATAATCACAGACTGGAATATGTCAACTTTTACTCAATACTATTTCAAAAACACTTCCATTTGTTTTACAATGCTATAAAATTGAATAAGACGCCCCAAAATTAATGAAAGTAGAGATTTGTACTTGGCAAAGAGCGTTGGGTGGAATCAATCATGTTATTTTGGGGAATTAAAAAGAACATTGATATAGGACAACATGGGGACAACATGAGGACGACATGAAGACACCATGAGGACAACATGAGGACAACATGAAGACAACATGAGGGCAACATGAGGACAACATGAGGACAACATGAAGACAACATGAGGGCAACAGGAGGGCAACATGAGGGCAACTTGAGGACAACATGAGGACAACATGAAGACAACATGAGGACAACATGGGGGCAACATGAGGGCAACATGAGGACAACATGGGGACAACATGAGGACAACATGAGGACAACATGGGGACAACATGAGGGCAACATGAGGGCAACATGGAGACAACATGAGGACAACATGAGGGCAACATGAGGGCAACATGGAGACAACATGGGGACAACATGGGGCAACAGGGGCAACATGAGGGACAACATGGGGACAACATGAGGACAACATGATGGGGGCAACAGGGACAACATGAGGACAACATGAGGGCAACATGAGGACAACATGGGGACAACATGAGGGCAACATGAGGGCAACATGGGGACAACATGAGGGCAACATGAGGACAACATGGGGACAACATGAGGGCAACATGAGGACAACATGGGGACAACATGGGGACAACATGCGGACAACATGAGGACAACATGAGGACAACATGAGGACAACATGAGGGCAACATGAGGACAACATGAGGACAACATGAAGACAACATGAGGGCAACATGAGGACAACATGAGGACAACATGAGGGCAAAAGTACATATTACATTTCTATATTTGCCATAGAGAAAGTGTTGTGTTTTTTTTTTACCATTGACACAGTTATTTAACTGAAAATTCAGTTTTTTAATTATAATTACTGTAGAAAGTCGATGTAATGAGCTGCCGGCAGTGTTTATGTTATTTTATGGATTTATTTCTTAGAGTGTAGAGGAATGAAAGTGATCGGTCGTATCCGAAATAAAGGAAGTTGAAATACCGGTGAAAAATGTTGGGAAAAGCAGCAAAATCGCTGAAAAAAAAAATTTTTTAATTAAAAAACGCAACAAAAACATTGAGATAAGGGGAAATAAGGGAAGACAACACAAGGGTTAAAAAGAGCGTTGGAAGGAATCCAATCCATGTTTTATGGTAATTTGATTAAAAAGAAACTCATATTTCAGATATAGATATTTATTAAAGAGGTCAGACAGTACACACTTCAGCTAAAACATGTGTACACCCCAAATGTGTGTCCCCGACACTCATCTCATTGCAAATCAAAGCCCTAAAAAAACGGCAGAAATATAAATAATAAAACCCAGATTTAAAATAAAAACATCTGCGTGTTCCTTTAACAGGAAGTTGGACGTTGGTTGCCGCCGGACGCCAAAGCCGGACGTGTAGTTGGCCGTCACGTTGCGCGCTAATGAGTCTCCATATCACCTAATTGTCTGACAAACTGTTCCTTTAATATCCGCCAGTGTGTGTGTGTGTGTGTGTGTGTTTGTGTGTGTGTGTGTTAATTTATGCAGGATAATACAAGACGCCTTCTGTTGAGCTGCGTCTTCCCTCCACAATAACACACATCTACCCTCCTCCTCTTCCTTTCTTTCTTTGGCTTCAACCTTCTGTTCTCCTCCTCATTTCCTCTCTCTCCCCCCTCCCCTCCGTCCTCCCCCTCTTCTCGTCTCCCCCAGACAACTGTGACTGTTTTAATTCTGACCGCTGATTAGCCTGAATTAATTGAGTCCTCCTCGCTGCGTCCAACAGCAGAGCCGCATGGGGTATTTAGACTACTTAGGGTCCCATTCATCGGGCTCCAGCCTCTTAATCGCCCCTTAATTACAGACCGCGACTACGGGGGCTCAAGTGGGACATTAAGCCAAGAGACATTAAGGACATGGAGTGGACTCGGGACAGAATCAGGCGAGTCGCTCTCGAGTAAGGGGACCAGATTTCTCAGACAAAATCCGGGGACATGTTCAGCTCAGAAGCGTAAATACCTCCAAAACACGTCATGGTTTTATCTGTAAAACTTAAAACGGGGACACTAGACCTAGACCTGTTCTCATTAGGGGCTGAGGTCCCCCCTAAAGGTCTGATCCTAGACTCCCCCCTGCTGCTACTTCATACTCCACTCCACTCCACCTCAGAGGGGATGTTTCATGATAAAATGTTCTCATATTTCAAAATTAAATGTCCTAATATTTCAAGATAAGTCCTAATATTTCAAGATAAAATGTCTTAATATTTCAAAATTAAAAGTCTTAATATTTCAAGATAAAAAGTCCCAATATTTCATAATGTTGTCATGTCGACTGAACTACATTTATCTGACAGCTTTTGCTTTATTGCTTCAGGCTTGTTTCTGCAGCAGCTCATTGAGTATCAGATACAATATAAACTATTGAGGAAAGATTTTCCTTTGACATTGATGCAGTATGAAACGAGATCGCTGCAGTCGGCAGCAGAGAAACAAGCTACAATGGAAGTTAATGGGAGAATTGTCCAGCTTGTATTTACGTTCATAAAGTGCTCGTTTTGCTGCTGACAGACTCAGATTAATATTCTAAGTGTCTGATAACATTATGGAAAGGATTTCTAAGGAGGTCGACCTTTCTGTTAAAGATGAAGATCATTTTTTAAAACATAAAAGTCCACCAGACTCCATGTAAATAATCAGTGATTTTAGCATGTATAGAGCAGCATATCTCCACCAGACTCCATGTAAATAATCACTACTTTTAGCGTGTATAGAGCAGCATATCTCCACCAGACTCCATGTAAATAATCACTACTTTTAGCGTGTATAGAGCAGCATATCTCCACCAGACTCCATGTAAATAATCACTACTTTTAGCGTGTATAGAGCAGCATATCTCCACCAGACTCCATGTAAATAATCACTACTTTTAGCGTGTATAGAGCAGTATATCTCCACCAGACTCCATGTAAATAATCACTACTTTTAGCGTGTATAGAGCAGTATATCTCCACCAGACTCTATGTAAATAATCACTACTTTTAGCGTATATAGAGCAGCATATCTCCACCAGACTCCATGTAAATAATCACTACTTTTAGCATGTATAGAGCAGCATATCTCCACCAGACTCCATGTAAATAATCACTACTTTTAGCGTGTATCGAGCAGCATATCTCCACCAGACTCCATGTATATAATCACTACTTTTAGCGTGTATCGAGCAGCATATCTCCACCAGACTCCATGTATATAATCACTACTTTTAGCGTGTATCGAGCAGCATATCTCCACCAGACTCCATGTATATAATCACTACTTTTAGCATGTATAGAGCAGCATATCTCCACCAGACTCCATGTAAATAATCAGTGATTTTAGCATGGTAAAATACGGCTTTCTAAAACATCTCTGAGCTCTGAGCAGCGCTGCTCGATCGGCTCCGTTTGGTCAGAGTTTTCTTTCTTTCAGTCCAGTATCAGGTCTGTCGGTCACAGTGAAAACCGGGGACATTTCCGGGGACAGATCCAGCCGAGGACAGGTCACCAAAACCGAAGACTGTCACCGGAAACCGGGGACGTCTGGTCACCCTAATCTCGAGCCGCTGTGTCGCGTCCTGTCGGCTGATTGCAGACAAAATGTCCCCCCCAGACATCGGTCCTTTTCATTTCTAAGACCGAAGCGGAGACGCTGAGTTTCAGCCTCGCTGTCACTGCCCAATGGGAGGAGAGCATGAAATGACTGCTAGCTTAGCTACAAGCTAGCATCAAACACAACAAAGAATGTCAGTTGAATGCTGTTTAGAGCTAACGTTAGCATAGCATCAACCATAGATAGCTACAATGTTTCTGAAACGACTGCTAGCTTAGCTACAAGCTAACACAACAAAGTGTTTAAATCTGAGCATGAGACTCACATCAGGTAGAGACACCCGAATGGCCAGACCTTCCTCCACAGTGCTTTCTTTCTTTCTATCTTTCTTTCTTTCAACCTTCCTTCCCTCTTTTCTCCTTCCTGCCTTTTTTCTTAATTCTTTTTACCTTCCTTCCTTCCTTCCTTCCTTGCTCCTTCTTTTCCTGCCTTGTCTCTTCTTTTCATCCCTCCTTTTTCCTTCCTCCCTTCTTTCCTTCCTTCCTTCCTTCCTTCCTTCCTTCCTTCCTGCCTTTTTCTTAATTCTTTTACCTTCCTTCCTTCCTTCCTTCCTTCCTTCCTTGTCTCCGCTTTCCATCGCTCCTTCTTTTCCTGCCTTGTCTCTTCTTTTCATCCCTCCTTTTTCCTTCCTCCCTTCCTTCCTCCCTTCCTTCTTTCCTTCCTTCCTTCCTGCCTTTTTCTTAATTCTTTATATCTTCCTCCCTTCTTGTCT
>CM049380.1:31439248-31464248 GCA_026937815.1 Etheostoma perlongum
CTCCAGGACATGAACACCTGTTTCCTGGTGAAAGTCTTGTGTTTTCTCCTTAACTTCTCCAGGACATGAACACCTGTTTCCTGGTGAAAGTCTTGTGTTTTCTCCTTAACTTCTCCAGGACATGAACACCTGTTTCCTGGTGAAAGTCTTGTGTTTTCTCCTTAACTTCTCCAGGACATGAACACCTGTTTCCTGGTGAAAGTCTTGTGTTTTCTCCTTAACTTCTCCAGGACATGAACACCTGTTTCCTGGTGAAAGTCTTGTGTTTTCTCCTTTTCTCCAGGACATGAACACCTGTTTCCTGGTGAAAGTCTTGTGTTTTCTCCTTAACTTCTCTAGGACATGAACACCTGTTTCCTGGTGAAAGTCTTGTGTTTTCTCCTTAACTTCTCCAGGACATGAACACCTGTTTCCTGGTGAAAGTCTTGTGTTTTCTCCTTAACTTCTCCAGGACATGAACACCTGTTTCCTGGTGAAAGTCTTGTGTTTTCTCCTTAACATTCCCCATTATTTTTTAAGCCTGTTTTTTGGCCTATTTCTTCTATTTTTTGAAAATTAAAAATCTTTTTTCAAATTATTTGCCTATGATTCTGTTGCATCATTATTATAATTGCTTCTTCTTACTAAGTTTGCCTCTTTTTTCTACGTTTTTTGCGTCTTTTTCAACTTTTTTTTACACTTTTTCACAAAAGAAGAAGTCATTTATCTCCCTTCATCACCATTTTGTCTCCAGCCCACAGCGCCTTCTTTCTGTCAGAACCGGGGCCAAACTCCCACTTCTTTCTACGGTTCTGTGGCATCATTATTATTATTAATATTACATTTATTTTTATTTTTAATTTTTTGCCTATTTTTTTACACTTTTTCACAAAAGAAGAAGACATTTATCTTCGTTAATCACTGTTTTGTCTCCAGCCCAAGGCGCCCTCCATCCTCCACTCCTCCGTCCCCAACCCTCCATCCTCCACTCCTCCGTCCCCAACCCTCCATCCTCCACTCCTCCGTCCCCAACCCTCCATCCTCCTCTCCGTCCCCAACCCTCCATCCTCCTCTCCTCCATCCCCAACCCTCCAGCCTCCTCTCCTCCATCCCCAACCCTCCATCCTCCTCTCCTCCGTCCCCAACCCTCCATCCTCCACTCCTCCGTCCCCAACCCTCCAGCCTCCTCTCCTCCGTGATTCGTCCCCAACCCTCTATCCTCCACTCCTCCGTCCCCAACCCTCCATCCTCCACTCCTCCGTCCCCAACCCTCCATCCTCCTCTTCTCCGTGATCCGTCCCCAACCCTCCATCCTCCACTCTGTGACGGATGTCCAATTCCAGACCGACGCCCACACGGCGACGTCAGGCAGAACCGGGCCAAACTCCCACCGCCGGTGGCCACATCATCTGGGAGGAAGCTGGGCTCTCATCGCTGGCGTCTGGTTGGGTCAGGCCTCACACACCCACCACCAGAGGGGGGATGGGGGGCACAAATCATCCCTCCAAAACGCGGAAGAACAATGGAAATGTGCATGTCCAAAAAAACCAAAAAGAAAAGACACCTACACTGATGATTAAGATGATTAATGGCATGAAATTCCACTTGATAATTGTGCTTTTAAAAAGACATGTGGAACATGGACATGTGGAATAGAAAATAAAGAAGAAATTGTGTGTTGAAAATGCAAAAAGATATTAAAGATATTAAAGATATCAAAGATATCAAAGATATTAAAGTTCATTCTGTTATGTATATTATAACAACATCTAATCTACAGATTCATTAAATCTCCTTAAAATACGCTGACGACCAGCTCTGTTCTCCATGCATCTATTTTTAGGAGCGTGGCAGATGCATCTCCGTCAGCACGTCTCCGCCTCGTGCAGCAGGTGGGGGGTGAAGAGTCGACTCCAGGCCCGTTGTGCCCCCCCCAGATCGGCTGTGTGCAGAGGACGGCGGCGGAGAAGTGAGTGGCCGGTGAGCGGGAGCCGGTCCAGACGTGTGTGGAGAGATTTGGGACTGGGCGCGAGGCGGCCATCTGCAGAAACACTGCAGCCGTCTGGAGAGCAGAACATCTATAGGCTACTAATATATTTATAAATATAAATATCTATACCAATTATACTTATATACACATCTATAGGCTACTAATACATATATATATATATATACCCTCTATACTGTGTGTGTGCGTCTGTGTGTGTCTCTCTCTGTGTGTCTCTGTGTGTGTGTGTGTGTGTGTGTCTCTGTGTGTGTGTCTCTCTGTGTGTGTGTGTGTGTCTCTCTGTGTGTGTGTGTGTCTGTGTGTCTCTGTGTGTCTGTGTGTGTGTGTGTGTGTGTGTTTGTGTGTGTGTGTGTGTGTGTGTGTGTGTGTGTCTCTGTGTGTCTGTGTGTCTGTGTGTGTGTGTGTGTGTGTGTGTGTGTGTGTGTGTGTGTGTGTGTGTGTGTGTGTGTGTGTGTGTGTGTGTGTGTGTGTGTCTGTGTGTGTCTGTGTGTGTGTGTGTGTGTGTGTGTTTTGTGTGTGTGTGTGTGTGTGTGTGTCTCTGTGTGTCTGTGTGTGTGTGTGTGTGTGTGTGTGTGTGTGTGTGTGTGTGTGTGTGTGTGTGTGTGTGTGTGTGTGTGTGTGTGTGTGTGTGTGTGTGTGTGTCTCTGTGTGTCTCTCTGTGTGTCTCTGTGTGTGTGTGTGTGTGTGTGTCTCTGTGTGTGTGTGTCTCTCTGTGTGTGTGTGTGTGTGTGTGTGTGTGTGTGTCTGTGTGTGTGTGTCTCTGTGTGTGTGTGTGTGTGTCTCTCTGTGTGTGTGTGTCTGTGTGTGAGAATCCTAGCAGGGGCTATGGCGATAGTTTCTCTGTTGTTTAGGAGCAGGTTGACAGAACCCCGACAGGTGAGAAGCACAAACAATCCAGCGCTCCTAACGAGGACGCACACGCACATCCATGTTGTTTTCTGTCGAAAGGTTTGTGTTTTGTTGGAGAGTATTTGCATTTTTATCACCTGTGTTATTAATTATGTTCAGGTGCATTCTGGGCGTGCTGGTCTTACAGGGAGGTGTGTTCAGGTGCATTCTGGGCGTGCTGGTCTTACAGGGAGGTGTGTTCAGGTGCATTCTGGGCGTGCTGGTCTTACAGGGAGGTGTGTTCAGGTGCATTCTGGGCGTGCTGGTCTTACAGGGAGGTGTGTTCAGGTGCATTCTGGGCGTGCGGGTCTTACAGGGAGGTGTGTTCAGGTGCATTCTGGGCCAGCTGGTCTTACAGGGAGGTGTGTTCAGGTGCATTCTGGGCGTGCTGGTCTTACAGGGAGGTGTGTTCAGGTGCATTCTGGGCGTGCTGGTCTTACAGGGAGGTGTGTTCAGGTGCATTCTGGGCGTGCTGGTCTTACAGGGAGGTGTGTTCAGGTGCATTCTGGGCGTGCTGGTCTTACAGGGAGGTGTGTTCAGGTGCATTCTGGGCGTGCTGGTCTTACAGGGAGGTGTGTTCAGGTGCATTCTGGGTGCGGGTCTTACAGGGAGGTGTGTTCAGGTGCATTCTGGGCCAGCTGGTCTTACAGGGAGGTGTGTTCAGGTGCATTCTGGGCGTGCTGGTCTTACAGGGAGGTGTGTTCAGGTGCATTCTGGGCGTGCTGGTCTTACAGGGAGGTGTGTTCAGGTGCATTCTGGGCGTGCTGGTCTTACAGGGAGGTGTGTTCAGGGGCATTCTGGGTGTGCTGGTCTTACAGGGAGGTGTGTTCAGGTGCATTCTGGGCGTGCTGGTCTTACAGGGAGGTGTGTTCAGGTGCATTCTGGGCGTGCTGGTCTTACAGGGAGGTGTGTTCAGGTGCATTCTGGGCGTGCTGGTCTTACAGGGAGGTGTGTTCAGGTGCATTCTGGGCGTGCTGGTCTTACAGGGAGGTGTGTTCAGGTGCATTCTGGGCGTGCTGGTCTTACAGGGAGGTGTGTTCAGGTGCATTCTGGGCGTGCTGGTCTTACAGGGAGGTGTGTTCAGGTGCATTCTGGGCGTGCTGGTGTTACAGGGAGGTGTGTTCAGGTGCATTCTGGGCGTGCTGGTGTTACAGGGTGGTGTGTTCAGGTGCATTCTGGGTGAGCTTCAGAGACGGTTTGTGTTTCATACGCTAAATAAGATTCGTAGGTTATTAGTGGAGTCGTCTTTTTAAAAAAAGTGCAGCTCACACATTCAGATTTACCTCGTTCACACCTCTGATGAGAGAGCGGTGTGTGTGTGTGTGTGTGTGTGTGTGTGTGTGTGTGTGTGTGTGTGTGTGTGTGTGTGTGTGTGTGTGTGTGTGACACCACACAACCTGAAATTTGTACCTGCTGATATATTCTGCACACACACACACACACACACACTCACACACACACACACACACACACACACACACACACACACACACACACACACACACACACACACACACACACACACCAGACGCTCTCACTCTCTTAATCTTCCGGTAATTGCCGGGAAGTAACGATGCATCGTAGATTGGTTAAAATGCATGTAAATGAGTAAAGATCACAACTTTTAAAGGCCTTGGGTGTAATTAATTATTCAAGATTAGTTTCACTAATTATTCTCATGAACAGGACGGTCACATGACCGAAAAAACTTAGACCCATCCTCATGTTGTCCTCATGTTGTCTTCATGTTGTCCTCATGTTGTCCTCATATTGTCTTCATTTTGTCTTCATGTTGTCCTCATGTTGTCTTCATGTTGTCCTCATGTTGTCCTCATGTTGTCTTCATTTTGTCTTCATGTTGTCCTCATGTTGTCCTCATGTTGTCTTCATGTTGTCTTCATGTTGTCCTCATGTTGTCCTCGTGTTGTCCTCATGTTGTCTTCATGTTGTCCTCATGTTGTCCCCATGTTGTCCTCATGTTGTCTTCATGTTGTCCTCATGTTGTCCTCATGTTGTCTTCATTTTGTCTTCATGTTGTCCTCATGTTGTCTTCATGTTGTCCTCATGTTGTCCTCATGTTGTCTTCATTTTGTTTTCATGTTGTCCTCATGTTGTCCTCATGTTGTCTTCATGTTGTCTTCATGTTGTCCTCATGTTGTCCTCGTGTTGTCCTCATGTTGTCTTCATGTTGCCCTCATGTTGCCCTCATGTTGTCCTCATGTTGTCCTATATCAATGTTCTCTGATTGATTCCACCCAACGCTCTTTGCCAAGTACAAATCTCTACTTTCATTAATTTTGGGGCGTCTTATTCAATTTTATAGCATTGTAAAACAAATGGAAGTGTTTTTGAAATAGTATTGAGTAAAAGTTGACATATTCCAGTCTGTGATTATCATCAACATCCATTCCTTTAATTTTAGTCTCAATAATTCCTAATTTCTGCTTTTCTAACTCAAACATTAGGGATAATTGGTTTGCTAGTTAACAATAACATAGGCACAGGCTAATTACGGCTAACTAGCATGCTAATTAACATCAAAATGAATGGGAGTCAATGGGATGCTAACGTCGGGTGATGGCTTCGTAGCATCAAAATGGCGCCGTGGGAGCTACGCTCAGACCAGAGAGGCTGACCCCCTTTACACGACCTCGCCGCGTCGAACCATGTTTGTGTTTTGTTAGTGAATGTGTTCCTCCGCCGGGCCGAGATCCAGATCTTGATCCACAGTCTCACTTCTCCTCACACACACACACACACACACACACACACACACACACTTTACCGGGGGCAGGTTTTCGGTGTGTGTGCAGCTCGTCTCCCCGTCCCCGCCCACCCATCGCCCGCCTCAGAATCTGCTTCGCTCGCTAAATTGGCTCCTCAGACACCCTTCCCCTTCCTCCCCGTCTCCTCATTTTAAAAAAGTGAGAAATTATAATTATCTGAATTATGCTTTTAATGATGCGTTAATTAGAGTCATGGAGTGAGATTAGCCTATGAAGTATAACTTGTGAAATCCTTCCAGATCCATGCGAGGCAGGCAGAGGGAGGAAAACGTTGCCGTGCTCGGTGATTAGCGCACCGATAAATAACAGAACAGATTGCCGTGCATATGCTTATGATTTCAACTTTTAAACTGACGCTTTAAACTCACACCGACTGTCTTGTGCTGGCACGAGGTTTCTGTGCTCGCAGCCCAGTCGGTGTGTGTGTGTGTGTGTGTGTGTGTGTGTGTGTGTGTGTGTGTGTGTGTGTGTTTCCTTCAGAGACGCTCTGTGCAATTCTCACCAAATGTGAACTATTAATACACGGTGTGAGGAGGAGCGGATCGCAGCGCTGCTCTAAAAGATGCACTTATAAACATGACTATAATGTAAAAGATAATAATAATAATTTGTACTTTATTAATCCCACAAGGGGAAGAGAGAGATAAACACACACACACACACACAGAAAGACAAACACACACACACACACACAAACAGAAAGACAAACACACACACACACACACAAACAGAGAGACAAACACACACACACACACAAACATAAACAGAGACAAAACACACACACACACACACACACACAAACAGAGAGACAAACACACACACACACACACACAACAAACAGAGAGACAAACACACACACACACACACACATAAACAGAGAGACAAACACACACACACACACACACAAACAGAGAGACAAACACACACACACACACACTCACACAAACAGAAAGACAAACACACACACACACACAAACAGAAAGACAAACACACACACACACACAAACAGAAAGACAAACACACACACACAAACAGAAAGACAAACACACACACACAAACAGAAAGACAAACACACACACACACACACAAACACAAAGACAAACACACACACACACACACACAAACAGAAAGACAAAAACACACACACAGACAGAAAGACAAACACACACACACACACAAACAGAAAGACAAACACACACACACAAACAGAAAGACAAACACACACACACACAAACAGACACACACACAAACACAAAGAGAAAACACACACACACACACAAACAGAAAGACAAACACACACACACACACAAACAGAAAGACAAACACACACACACACACAAACAGAAAGACAAACACACACACTCACACACACACACACACACAAACAGAAAGACAAACACACACACACAAACACACAAACAGAAAGACAAACACACACACACACACAAACAGAAAGACAAACACACACACACACACACAAACAGAAAGACAAACACACACACACACACAAACAGAAAGACAAACACACACACAAACACACACACAAACAGAAAGACAAAAACACACACACACACACACACAAACAGAAAGACAAACACACACACACACACAAACAGAAAGACAAACACACACACAAACACACACACAAACAGAAAGACAAACACACACACACACACAAACAGAAAGACAAACACACACACACACACACAAACAGAAAAACAAAAACACACACACACACAAACAGAAAACAGAAACACACACACACACACACACACAAACAGAAAGACAAACACACACTCACATACACACACACAAACAGAAAGACAAACACACACACACACACACACACAAACAGAAAGACAAAAACACACACACACACACAAACAGAAAGACAAACACACACACACACAAACCGAAAGACAAACACACACACACACACACACAAACAGAAAGACAAACACACACAGACACACAAACAGAAAGACAAAACACACACACACACACACAAACAGAAAGACAAACACACACACACACACAAACAGAAAGACAAACACACACACACACACACAAAAACAGAAAGACAAACACACACACACACAAACAGAAAGACAAACACACACACACACACACACACACACAGAAAGACAAACACACACACACACACACACAAACAGAAAGACAAACACACACACACAAACAGAAAGACAAACACACACACACAAACAGAAAGACAAAACACACACACACACACAAACAGAAAGAAAAACACACACACACACACACACAAACAGAAAGACAAACACACACACACACAAACAGAAAGACAAACACACACACACACAAACAGAAAGACAAACACACACACAAACAGAAAGACAAACACAAACACACACACAAACAGAAAGACAAAACACACACACACAAACAGAAAGACAAACACAAACACACACACACAAACAGAAAGACAAAAAAACACACACACACACACACAAACAGAAAGACAAACACACACACACACACACACAAACAGAAAGACAAACACACACACACACAAACAGAAAGACAAACACACACACACACAAACAAAAAGACAAACACACACACACACAAACAGAGAGACAAACACACACACACACATAAACAGAGAGACAAAACACACACACACACACACAAACAGAGAGACAAACACACACACACACACACACACACAAACAGAGAGACAAACACACACACACACAAACAGAGAGACAACACACACACACACACACACACACACACACAAACAGAGAGACAAACACACACACACACACACACACAAACAGAGAGACAAACACACACACACAAACAGAGAGACAAAAACACACACACACACACACACACATAAACAGAGAGACAAACACACACACACACACAAACAGAGAGACAAACACACACACACACACAAACAGAGAGACAAACACACACACACACACACACACACACAAACAAAAAGACAAAACACACACACACACACACAAACAGAAAGACAAACACACACACACACACACACACACACAAACAGAAAGACAAAACACACACACACACACACACAAACAGAAAGACAAACACACACACACAAACAGAAAGACAAACACACACACACACAAACAGAAAGACAAACACACACACACACACACAAACAGAAAGACAAACACACACACACACACACACAAACAGAGAGACAAACACACACACACACACATAAACAGAGAGACAAACACACACACACACACACACATAAACAGAGAGACAAACACACATACACACACACACATAAACAGAAAGACAATCACACACACACACACACACACACACAAACAGAGAGACAAACACACACACACACACATAAACAGAAAGACAAACACACACACACACACACACAAACAGAGAGACAAACACACACAAACAGAGAGACAAACACACACACACACACACAAACAGAGAGACAAACACACACACACACACACACACACAAACAGAGAGACAAACACACACACACACACACAAACAGAGAGACAAACACACACACAAACAGAGAGACAAACACACACACACATACACACAAACAGAGAGACAAACACACACACACACACACATAAACAGAGAGACAAACACACACACACACACACACACAAACAGAGAGACAAACACACACACACACACAAACAGAGAGACAAACACACACACACATAAACAGAGAGACAAACACACACACACAAACAGAGAGACAAACACACACACACACACACAAACAGAAAGACAAACACACACACACACACACACAAACAGAAAGACAAACACACACACACACACACACACACAAACAGAAAAAGACAAACACACACACACACACACACACACACACAAACAGAAAGACAAACACACACACACACACACACAAACAGAAAGACAAACACACACACACACACAAACAGAGAGACAAAACACACACACACACACACATAAACAGAGAGACAAACACACACACACACACACACACACATAAACAGAGAGACAAACACACACACACACACACATAAACAGAGAGACAAACACACACACACACACACACACACACACACACCTGTGCAATAGTCCTGCATCTAATCAGCACCTTGAGATGCAACACCTGTTAGGTGGATGGATACCTCGGCATTACTGTGCAACATTTTATATTTAACCATTTCATTTCATTACCATGCAATATTAGTTTATTATTTAATATTTAACATGTAGTGCATGTATAGGACCTGAGCATGTGTGTGTAGTTCAGGCCTGTGTGTAATAACAACAGAGTGTACATTGTAATTTCCCCTTGTGGGATTAATAAAGAATTATTATTATTATTATTATTATTATTATTATTATTATTATTATTATTGGTTGATGGTATATTGGCGGTGCGTCCCTTTAATGCTGCGTAATCTGGGTGAAAGATGATTCTGGTCCCTGGTGTGTGGAGCTGGTCTAACGAGATGGTCGAATCCTCTTTACGTCAATAATTACCCTAATTAAGAGTGAGAAACACACACACACACACACACACACACACACAGTAATTACAAGAGGTTAGAGCGGACATGTACGGCCACTGGAGAAGAAGAAGAAGAAGAATGCGCTCATTACGGCGCTGAGAAAGAGAGAAAGAGGGAGAAGTATCACACACACACACACACACACACACACACACACACACACACACACACACACACACAACACACAAACAAAAAGACAAACACACACACACACACACACACACACACACACACACACACACACACACACACAGACAGACAGACAGAGAGACAAACACACACATACACACAACCAGAGAGACAAACACACACACACAAACAGAGAGACAAACACACACACAAACTCACACACACAACCAGAGACACAAACACACACACACACACTCACACACACAAATAGACAAACACACACACACACAAACACACACAAACAGAAAGACAAACACACACACACACACAAACAGACACACACACACACACACACACACACACAGAGACAAACACACACACACACACACAAACAGACAAACACACACACACACTCACACACACACACACACAAACAGACAAACACACACACACACACACTCACACACACAAACAGACACACACACACACACACACACAGAGACAAACACACACACACACACAAACAGACAAACACACACACACACACTCACACACACACACACACAAACAGACAAACACACACACACAAACACACACAAACAGAAAGACAAACACACACACACACAAACAGACACACACACACACACACACACACACACAGAGAGACAAAACACACACACACACACACACAAACAGACAAACACACACACACACTCACACACACACACACACAAACAGACAAACACACACACACACACACTCACACACACAAATAGACAAACACACACACACACACACACACAAACACACACAAACAGAAAGACAAACACACACACACACACAAACAGACACACACACACACACACAGAGACAAACACACACACACACACACAAACAGACAAACACACACACACACTCACACACACACACACAAACAGACAAACACACACACACACACACACACCACACACACAAACAGACACACACACACACACACACACAGAGACAAACACACACACACACACACTCACACACACACCCACACACACACCCCACACACACACACACACACACACACACACCCACACAGACAAACACAAAGCCGTTTACTGGCTCATTGCTCTTTATGTAAAACACATTTGCCATTATTACCCTGCTGGTACCAATCAGATCCCCACATTTACATGGAGGGGGGGGGGGGAGGGAGAGAGGGATGGAGAGAGAGACACAGATAGAGAGCAGGAGGGGGAGAGAGAGAGAAAGAGAGAGGGGGGGAGAGAGAGAGAGTTTTCCTCAAGTTTGTGTCACTTTTTCCTACATTTCGGGGTTTTTCTATGTCTGGGGAACTCTTTTAGAGCTTTAAGATTTCACTTTTTGGATAAAATACTAATAAATACTAATAAATACTAATAAATACTAATAAATAATAATAAAATCATGTGAATAAACGCTACATGTCTGGTTATTGAGATAGTATAATATTACATATTTCCATCCGTGTTCCCGGTACCGGGTCGCTGTGGGATTTCTTATCATATATTATTTATTAGTATATCATCTTTTCCTTTTTGAACCAACATATAACACACATGTCTGTGTGTTCTTCCCTCCCTCTCCTGTGCTGCCGAGGCCAAACCGACCGTGCAGCGGACATTTGTGTACGGCCCTCTCTGTAACAACACCGGTCGGAGCGCTTTGAATCGGAGGCGGCGGCGCCCGGCGCCCGGCCCTCGGCGCCCAGAGGCTGGGCCGATGAGCCGCGGGAACCTCGCTCTCTGGCCCGGCCCCGAGAGGGAAATCAGCCTGCTAATTTGCAGGATGTGGCGTCCTCCTCCCGGGTTTTAATCATGCATGGCTGCAGCTAAACAAGCAGCGAGAGGGGAGGAGGAGGCAGGAGGGGGGGGGAGACAGAGCTGCATAACGAGGCCTCCTCTTAACCCGCCTGTTGTCCTCGGGTCAAATTTGACCCGTGGACAACAGCTCTATATCAGAACTATGACAAAATAACCTTGAAAAAGAGTGTCAAAAGTTGGAGAAAACTACAAAAATGCAGGAAAAAAATCTATGAAAATATTATTTTTTTAAATGCTGAAAAAGTGACCAATACAATTGGATAAAGTAACAAAAAACATCAAAAGCATTGGGAAAAGCTACTAAAAAATTAAAAAAAAAAAAATTGACAAATCTTGAAAAAAAACTTCAAAAATATTGGAAAAGTGACTAAAACATAACTAAAAAAACGTCAAAAAAGTGACTAATGTTGAAAAAAACCTACAAAAATGCAGGAAAAAAATCTATGAAAATATTCTTCATAGAAGAATGCTGAAAAAGTGACCAAAAAATTGGATAAAGTAACAAAAAAAACATCAAAAGTATTAAGAAAAACAACTACTAAATTTTAAAAAAATGGACTAAGTCATAATTTAAAAAAACTTTCAAAAAGTGACAAATCTTGAAAAAATAATTCTAAAATATAGGAAAAAAAATCAATAAAAACATTTATTTTTTAAAACGTTGAAAAAGTGACCAAAACAAATTGGAAAAAGTGAGAAAAAAACATTAAACTAATTGGGAAAAGTGACTAAAAAATTGTAAAAAATTGACTAAAACATAACTAAAAACGTCAAAAAAAAGTGACTAATGTTGAAAAAAAATCTACAAAAATGCAGGAAAACAATCTATGAAAATATTCTTCATAGAAGAATGCTGAAAAAGTGACCAAAAAAATTGGATAAAGTAACAAAAAAAACATCAAAAAAATTGGAAAAAGTGACTAATTTTTTTTAAATTGACTAAAACATAACTAAAAAAATTTTGAAATGTTGAAAAAAAAACTACAAAAATGCAAGCAAAAAAATCAACTGAAAACATTTATTTTTATTTTTAAATGCTGAAAAAATGACAAAAAAACATTGGAAAAAGCGACTAAAAAATAGTTAAAAAATTGACTAAACCATACATCCGAACAACAAACATCCGAAAAGTGACAACTGTTGAAAAAAATCAACAAAAAATTTGGAAAAAGTGACAAAAACATCAAAAACATTGGAAACAAAATTGACTAAAGAATTATTTAAAAAAACGCAAAAAAGTGACAAAAAAAATCAGAATAAAATTGACAAAAATGTTGAGAAAACTGTAGAAAAACAACATTAAAATGTTTAAATTTCAACCCAGAAAAACACGAGGTTAACCTGCTTTTTCCTTTTTAAGAAAAATCAGCTGATGTCTCCTGAAGCTGGCAACACATGATTATATAACATTAATAATTAACATTATTAATCATATTTTTCTACATTTGTGTCCAAGAATCTGCCTTTTGTTTCCTCAGGTCAAATTTGACTTGTTTTCAAAGCTTGTTAAATCAGAAATATGGGTTAATTAACACCAAATTAGCCATAAATAACATGGATGCGTGTATGAAACCCGGTGTTCTTCATATGTCAGATTGATGATCACTTGCATTGCATTTTGGGTGTTTTATTCAAGGTTACAGCATTAAATGTAGCCTAGTGGTAATATGACCCAAAAAACGCTTGCTGGTGCAATAAAGATGTCCGCCATCGTCTTAAAGTTATCTTTTATTTTATTAATAACATTTAATAACATTTAATAACATTTAATACCACCTACAAAACGACGAGCAGACGAGATGTAAAACATCGCTCTGTACACAGCGGAGGATGAAAAACTGATCTGGCTTCCAGAGCCTACACACACACACACACACACACACACACACACACACACACACACACACACACACACACACACACACACACACACACACACACACACACACACACACACACACACACACACACACACACACACACACACGGCTATACACCCACACACAGCTGCACATACACACACACACACACACATGGCTATACACGCACACACAGCTATACAGGCACACACACACACACACACACACACACACACACACCGCTATACATCCACACACACACACACACACACACACACACACACACACACACACACACACACACAAACACACAGGGCTATACACGCACACACAGCTACATATACACACACACACACAAACAAACATACAGACACACACGGCTATACACACACACACAGCTACACGTACACACACACACACGGCTGTACACGCACACATACACACAAACACACACACACACACACACACACACAAACACACAGGGCTATACACGCACACACAGCTACACGTACACACACACACACGGCTGTACACGCACACATACACACAAACACACACACACACACACACACACACAAACACACAGGGCTATACACGCACACACAGCTACACGTACACATACACACACGGTTGTACACGCACACACACACACAAACAAACATACAGACACACACGGCTATACACACACACACACATAAACACACACGGCTATAAACGCACACACAGCTACACGTACACACACACACACGGCTGTACACGCACACATACACACAAACACACACCGCTATACACCCACACACACACACACGCACACACAGCTACACATACACACACACACACGGCTATACACACACACATACACACAAACACACACTGCTATACACCCACTCACACACACACACACACACACACACACACACACACACACACACACATACAGACACACCGCTATACACCCATGCAGCAAAATTAGCAACAACGATCACAGTTTTAATGGTTTCCATCGTGACAGCATCTTCTGATCTTATCTTTCAATCAAATAATTCATAGTTTCTGCTCTGTTTTCACTCAAAAATTAGGTATGATGTCATGTAAATTAGGTATGATGTCATATAAATTAGGTATGATGTCATATAAATTAGGTATGATGTCATTTAAATTAGGTATGAGTTAATGTAAATTAGGTATGATGTCATATAAATTAGGTATGATGTCATGTAAATTAGGTATGATGTCATTTAAATTAGGTATGAGTTAATGTAAATTAGGTATGATGTCATGTAAATTAGGTATGAGGTCATATAAAAAAGCGTTAAAAGCACCAAAAAAAGCACCAAAACTTTTAGTTCGTGGTCGACAGGAAGACAACGCAGACGCTAGAGGGAGTTTTTCCTCGCTTGCCCTTGCGGGGAGTTGTCGGGTCTTCTTAAATTACAGAGTGTGGTCTAGACCTCCTCTGAGGTGTCCTGAGATAACCTCTGTTGGGATTTGACCCTAAAGTGATGTTGGGAATCATGAGGCCAGAGACACCCAGCGAGGACACACCGAGTCAGGTAGAGACGAGGACAACACGTCACTAATGGCGTTTTTCCACTGCTGGTAACAGCTCGACTCGTCTCGTCTCTACTTGACTTGACTCGACTCGTCTCGTCTCGACTCGACTCGACTCGTCTCGTCTCTACTCAACTCCCGACTCGTCTCGTCTCTACTCGACTCGACTCGACTCGTCTCGTCTCTACTCGACTCGTCTCGTCTCTACTCGACTCGACTCGACTCGTCTCGTCTCTACTCGACTCGTCTCTACTCAACTCGTCTTGACTTGACTTGACTCGTCTCGTCTCGACTCGTCTTGACTTGACTCGACTCGTCTCGTCTCTACTCGACTCGTCTTGACTTGACTCGACTCGACTCGACTCGACTCGTCTCTACTCGACTCGACTCGTCTCATCTCTACTCAACTCGTCTCGACTTGACTCTGCTCGACTCGTCTCGTCTCTACTCAACTCGTCTCGACTTGACTCTACTCGACTCGTCTCGTCTCTACTCGACTTGTCTCTTTTCGACGAGGACAACACTTCACTAATGGCGTTTTTCCACTGCTGGTAACAGCTCGATTCGACTCGACGCGACTCGATTCGTCTTGTCTCTATTCGACTCGACTCGACTCGTCTCGTCTCTACTTGACTCAACTCGACTCGACTCAACTCGACTCGTCTCATCTCTACTCGACTCGTCTCTACTCAACTCGACTCGACTCGTCTCATCTCTACTCGACTCGTCTCTACTCGACTCGTCTTGACTTGACTCGACTCGACTCGTCTCGTCTCTATTCGACTCGTCTTGACTTGACTGGACTCGTCTCGTCTCTACTCGACTCGTCTTGACTTGACTCGACTGGACTCGTCTCGTCTCGTCTCTACTCGACTCGACTCGTCTCTACTCGACTCGACTCGTCTCATCTCTACTCGTCTCGTCTCTTCTCGACTCGACTTGTCTCATCCCTACTCGTCTCGTCTCGTCTTGACTCGACTCGTCTCTACTCGACTCGACTCGACTCGTCTCGTCTCTACTCGTCTCATCTCTACTCGTCTCGTCTCTTCTCGACTCGACTTGTCTCATCCCTACTCGTCTCGTCTCGTCTCGACTCGACTCGACTCGTCTCTACTCGAATCGTCTCGTCTCTACTCGACTCGACTCGTCTCATCTCTACTCGACTCGTCTCGTCTCTACTCGGCTCGTCTCGTCTCTTCTCTTCTCGACTCAACTCGTCTCGTCTCTACTCGCCTCGTCTCTACTCGTCTCATCTCTACTCGTCTCGTCTCTTCTCGACTCGACTTGTCTCATCCCTACTGCCTCGCCTGCCTCGACTCGACTCGACTCGTCTCTCTACCCGAATGCGTCTCGTCTCTACTCGACTCGACTCGTCTCATCTCTACTCGACTCGTCTCGTCTCTACTCGGCTCGTCTCGTCTCTTCTCTTCTCGACTCAACTCGTCTCGTCTCTACTCGCCTCGTCTCTACTCGACTCGACGGACTCTGCATCCGTTTTCCGTTAGTAACGCCTCAGCGTGGCTGGTTACCATAGCGACGCGTGATGATGTAATTTTCAACGCGACTCACAGCAGCACGTCGGCTACTCGCCACAGCTGAAGGAAGCAACAAAAATCACCGCTAAAAAAAACAGGAGTTTGGGAATTCCTCTGGTGTTCAGACGTCGCCATGACGACACCAAAGGGTAAGTTAAGTTTCCTGGTAACGTTAGCTAACATTTGCATGTGTTAGGGTCACAGTCAGTATTTACTATATGCTCTATAAAGTACATGAACTTTAGCAACCATGATTACACACCAAAATACGTCTGCTGTGTACTGTTTGTGTTTCAGACCGTCTGGTGGGCGTTCGATGTCCGACGGGTGAGATCTCTGGTTCTGGTTCTGGTTCTGACCTGCTGGGCTTCGTATAATCTTTATGAGAGTCATAGAGAGGCTTATGAGGACGACTAGGATGCATCTGGGACAGCAGAGCCGGGGGAGGGGGGCACTGTCACAGGGTGCAGAGGAAGAAGACCGGGGTGTATGGGAGGGTTTGATGCGCTACTTGAAAAGCTAAATAAAAACTTTTCTTTTATATATTGTCTTGTTTTTTTAAAAGTAACAGTGTGCAATATTGGAAACGACATGCAAAAGCCCCTAATAGCCCCTAATAGCCCCTAATAACCCCTAATAGCCCCTTATAGCCCCTAATAGCCCCTAATAGCCCTGAATATTGAACAGCTGAAGTTATAATAGTGCAGAGAGTAGATAATCTGTCGGTACTTTTTAAATGTCCCGTTTGTTCCGGACTCACACTCCGCACTCTTGTTTGCTAAAAACGCAGCGATCCGACCAATCAGCAGTCTGCAGGTTTCCACGTCACCTTCTGGTATCTGCTCAGCTCGCTTGGAACCTCGACTGAGGTGGTACTAAGAAAAGTACCTGGTAGCAGGTCCCAGGGACACGATCCTCTGGGTCTGGGGGACGCAGCAACGGGGAAATGAAGCGCCACACGCAGGACACGCCGGCGGTCTCTGGGGGTCTGGGGGACGCCAACGGGGACGGTTGGGAAACAAGATTCGTGGTCTCCATGGTGACGCCCCCCCACCCCCCAACCAACCTCCCTGCGCGGGTTTCCGGCGCTTCATGTCTGATGTTAGATTCAGAGCTCTCCATCACAGCGGGTTCACTAACTGGAATAACATAAGCTTCAATCAGAACAAATTTGCGGCAGCGGAAGCGACAGACCTTGTCACCAATTAACCCCCCGCACATGCCCCCCCCCACTTTGCTCCTTTTTAAAAAAAGATTATTTTTATTCAAATGAGCTCCTATCTGCTCGTTAGCGCACCTGTGCTCTCCTGCAACTAATTAAAAGCCAAATCCTGCAAATTTCTGCGTCTGTCGGCGGTGGCTTTGTTACCAAATATTGAGCAAGGTAGCGGCGTGCTAATTAGTGTTAGAAGGAGGGGGGCGGGGCTGACACCCGCTCATTTGCATAAACCCTGCACAGGATACGGGACAAAAACAACAGGATCTCCACTCTCAGCCAATCACTGGGCTTTATTTTCTATTTGGACCACAGAAACAAAGTAAGGGAGAGGGGGGGGGGGAGAGAGAGAGAGAGAGAGAGAGAGAGAGAGGGGGAGAGAGGAGAGAGAGAGGGGTGGCAAGTGAGAGAGAGAGAAAGGGAGAGAGAGGATGAGTAAGAGACAGAGCGAAAGAGATAGGATAGAGAGAGAGAGAGAGAGAGAGGGAGAGGGAGAGAGGGTGAGAGAAGAGAAATCCTGCAGGTTTTCAAAGTAAATGTAAATGTGCTGTATTTATATAGCGCTTTTCTAGTCTTAACGACTACTCAAAGCGCTTTTACATCATACAGGATACATTCACCATTCACACACATTCATACACTGTGGCCGAGGCTGCCGTACAAGGTGCCATCTGCTCATCAGATAAACACTCACACACATTCACACTCCGATGACACAGCATCGGGGGCAACTCGGGGTTCAGTGTCTTGCCCAAGGACACTTCGACATGGGACTGCAGGGCCGGGGATTGAACCACCAACCTTCCAATTGGCAGGCAACCGCTCTACCACTGAGCCACAGCCGCCGCCAAAGTGAATCCTTTATTAAACGCGAGTGTAAATAACGATGCTCCGGGTGCTAATCACACTCGAGGAAGAGGAAGAGGAGGAGGAAGAGGAGGAGGAAGACTGTAACAATTAGCAGGTGTGATGGAGCAGAGCTTATATTTAACTCTAATAAATGATTAAACACCGTCGGAGGAATTGCAATTAGGCAGCGATAGGAGGTGTCGAGGAGGAAAACGCAGCCGGAAACTACGGAGGCGAAGAGGACGGGAAGAGGAGAAGAAGAGGACGAGAAGAGGAGAAGAGGAGGACGAGAAGAGGAGAAGAAGAGTAGGACGAGAAGAGGAGAAGAGGAGAAGAAGAAGCAGGTGATGTCTGAGATGTCTCGTGTGAGACAGGAAGCCGAGGAATGGCGAGGACACGCCGGACGTCCGCCGGCGGATAGACGCCGAGCGTAGATACGCACGCCCGGACGTGACATAGCAGTAGCGGGATGTAGCAGGACGTAGCAGGAAGTAGCAGGATGTAGCAGGATGTAGCAGGAAGTAGCAGGATGTAGCAGGACGTAGCAGGGAAGGGAACAGCTGCAACCATGATTTTGGAGCCTCCCTGATCCGAGGAAACACGCTGGGAGAAAAAGAACAAAAAGGACTCCGGGGAATGACTCCCCAGAGCTAGGTTAGTAACTAGGTTAATAACTAGGTTAGTAACTAGGTTAGTAACTAGGTTAGTAACTAGGTTAGTAACAAGCATTTCTGGGACATGGATGCACATAAATGGAAAGATAGAAAGATAGAAAGATAGATAGAAAGATAGATAGAGGAGAGAGGAGCTCAGTGTGTCAAAGGAAGTCCCCCAGCTGTCTAAAACTACTACAGCACAACTAAGAGAGACAGGGTAAAGAGAGGAGCCTGGTCGGGCTAGAACTCTCCCCAACCGGATCGGGCTGTATATGCCAAGTCTCCCTTTAGTTTTATTATATGACAGATAAATCTGACAACTATGACGAGAAGCAGGTGGGCCGGGTTAGGCGGACGCTGCGACTCCTCCTCCTCTATGTAGTTAACTGAGACCCGTGTTACTATGGTAACCCTGCCGAGTCTTCCACGTCGCTATTTGTTCCATTTAAGAGGGAAACTCAAAGGGCAGCAGAGTCTCCGCTGTGTGCATGCACAAATCCTGGCGGGGACGAGTACGTTGGCACGACGCCTGGCCTCGCCAAGACGCCTGAGCGCCGGTTAGGAAGCTGTCCAATCATGTCGCTCCCCCCTCTCCCCCCACCCACCCGTCGCCCTCGGGTGCTGCGATCCGTTCTCACTCTCTTTTATTTACAGTCTGATTCATCTCTGCTGAGGTGGGGGTATTAGCTGTGTTAAACATCAATAAAAAGTGTCCACAAACGTGTTGATTTTGATGGGAAGACAACACGAGGGTTAATTGTTTTGCATTTTATGAATAAATTAAATACTGTAAATGAAGTACGGTACCTGTGCTGTAAAAATAATTATAAACAGGAACTTGCTGGACAATCGTTACAGGAAGTTACTGTAAATTAATTATTAATAATAATAATAATAACTGTTATATTAATTACTTGTAGGTTTTACAGTGTTGTCCTTATGTGTGTTACAGTGTTGTCCATGTTGTCCTCATGTTGTCTTCATGTTGTCTTCATGTTGTCTTCATGTTGTCCCCATGTTGTCCTCGTGTTGTCCTCATGTTGTCCTCAAGTTGTCCTCATGTTGCCCCCATGTTGTCTTCATGTTGCCCCCATGTTGTCTTCATGCTGTCCTCATGTTGTCTTCATGTTGTCCTCATGTTGTCTTCATGTTGTCCTCATGTTGCCCACATGTTGTCCTCAAGTTGTCCTCATGTTGCCCCCATGTTGTCTTCATGTTGCCCCCATGTTGTCTTCATGCTGTCCTCATGTTGTCTTCATGTTGTCCTCATGTTGTCCTCATGTTGTCTTCATGTTGTCTTCATGTTGTCCTCATGTTGCCCACATGTTGTCATCGTGTTGTCCTCATGTTGTCTTCATAGATAAATAGATAGAGAGAGAGAGAGAGAGAGAGATAGATAGAGAGATAGATAGATAGATAGATAGAGAGAGATAGAGAGAGAGAGAGAGAGATAGATAGATAGAGAGATAGAGAGAGAGATAGATAGATAGAGAGATAGAGAGAGAGATTGCAGCATCTCTTCAGCTTTTATTACCTCCCCATCAACACCATCAGAGGTTATTAGGGGTTATTAAAGGGCAATTATCATTATTATGACCTCATCATCATGTCAGACGTAGGCCTATCAGACGAGTTCAGACGTCTCACTCCGCTTTCTTTTCCCTTCGACACACAACGGAAAGCTTTTTATATATATATATATATATATATATATATATATATATATATATATATATATATATATATATATATTGTGCATGTTAAAAGTTTACAAAGGTGTGATTAAGCGTCCATCATTGCAGCTATATATAATAAAGTAGCATAATGTGTGTTATTCTGCAGAAAGAGCAGTTTTACTTTCTGTACTTTGAAGTATTTTTAAATGGAGGGCTTTTACTTCAAATAAAGGGGCAAAAACGATAGGAAGAGGGGGCAAAAACATCAAAAAGGTTTGGAAAAAAGGGGCAAAAACGTTGAAAAAGTTAAAAACATCAAAGTTTTTGGCCCTTTTGGAATGTTTTTGGCCCCCTTTTTATCCATTTGTGGCTTTTTTTAAAACATTTTTTGTCCCTTTTCCTATTGTTTTTACGTTTTTGCCCCTTTTTTTAACAATAGTAACAGTGTGAGAAATGTCGGCCATGTTTTGTTTTTCCATGTTTCAGTGAGCGTTCTGCTGCGTGAACGTCAGACTGAAAAAAACTTTAAAGAAAGGGGCCACAAACAATAGGAAAAGGGCCAAAAAAATGTAAAAAGGGGCCAAAAATGTAAAAAAAAAGGGCCAAAAGCAATAGGAAAAGGGGCCAAAAAAACTTTGTTTTTGCTCAACAAAAAGGCGACAAAAAGACGACTAAAAGGCGACTATAAGGCGAAAAAAAGACGACAAAAAGACAACAAAAGACGAAAGGCGACAAAAAGGGGACAAAAAGGCAAAAAAGCGACAAAAAAGCGACAAAGACAACAAAAGGCGAAAAGGCGACAAAAGGCGACAAAAAGGGAACATCTTTTTGTCGTCTTTTTGTCGCTTTTTTGTCGCCTTATAGTCGCCTTTTTGTCTATTGTTTTTGGCCCCTTTTTTAACAAAGTAACAGTGTGAGTCTTTTTGTCTTTTTTTGTCTTTTGTCGTTTTTGTCATCAAGACGACAAAAGGCGACGAAAAAAGCAACAAAAAAGAGCGACTATAAGGCGACAAAAAGATGTCCCCTTTTTGTCGCCTTTTGTCGCCTTTTGTCGCTTTTTGTCGTGTTTTTGTCGTGTTTTTTGTCGCTTTATAGTTACTTTGTTGTTGCATTTTTGTCATCTTTTTGTCATCTTTTTGTCATCTTTTGTCGCCTTTTTGTCGTGTTTTTGTCGCCTTTTTGTCATCTTTTTTTGTCTCTTTTGTCGTGTTTTTTCGTCTTTTTTTGTCGTTTTTGTCATCTTTTTTGTCGCCATTTGTCGTCTTTTTTTGTAGCCTTTTTTTTGTTGTGTTTTTGTCGTCTTTTTGTCGCCTTTTTGTTGCCTTTTTGTCGTCTTTTTGTCGCCTTTTTTGACGTCTTTTTGTTGTGTGTTTGTCGCCTTATAGTCGCCTTTTTGTTGTCTTTTTGTTGCCTTTTTGTTGTCTTTTTGTTGTCTTTCGTCTTTTTGTTGTCTTTTTGTTGTCTTTTTGTCGCCTTATAGTCGCCTTTTTGTCGTCTTTTTGTCGCCTTTTTTGTCGTCTTTTTGTCGCCTTTTTGTCATCTTTTTGTCGTCTTTTTGTCGTCTTTTTGTCGTCTTTTTGTCGCCTTTTTTTGTCGCCTTTTTGTCATCTTTTTGTCGCTCTTTTCAGTTGTCTTTTTGTCCCTTTTTTCACGTCATTTTTAACCCCTTTTCCCATTGTTTTTTGGCCCCTTTTTTACGTTTTTTGGCCCACTTTTTTAACAATAGTAACAGTGTGAGAAATGTCGGCCATGTTTTGTTTTTCCATGTTTCAGTGAGCGTTCTGCTGCGTGAACGTCAGACTGAAAAAAACTTTAAAGAAAGGGGCCACAAACAATAGGAAAAGGGGCCAAAAACTTTTTTTTGCTCAACAAAAGGCGCGACGAAAAAGCGACTAAAGGCGAAAAAAAAGACGACAAAAAAGACAACAAAAAACAAAAGGCGACAATCTTTTGTCGCCTTTTGGGGACAAAAAGGCAAAAACGACAAAAGACGACAAAAAGAAAAACAAAAAGGCGACAAAAAGGCGACAAAAAGGGAACACCTTTTGTCGCCTTTTTGTCGTCTTATAGTCGCCTTTTTGTCGTCTTTTTGTCGTCTTTTTGTCGTTTTTGTCATCAAGGCGACAAAAGCTTTTTGTAAAAAGGCAACAAAAAACGACTATAAGGCGACAAAAAGATGTCCCCTTTTGTCGCCTTTTTTTTGTCGTGTTTTTGTCGCTTTTTGTCATCTTTTTGTCGTCTTTTTGTCGTGTTTTTGTCATCTTTTTGTCGCCATTTGTCGTCTTTTTTGTAGCTTTTTTTGTTGTGTTTTTGTCGTCTTTTTGTCGCCTTTTTGTTGCCTTTTTGTCGCCTCTTTTTCGCCTTTTGACGTCTTTTTGTTGTGTGTTTGTCGCCTTTATAGTCGCCTTTTGTTGTCTTTTTGTTGCCTTTTTGTTGTCTTTTTGTTGTCTTTTTCGTCTTTTTGTTGTCTTTGTGTTGTCTTTTTTGTCGCCTTTATAGTCCTTTTTTGTCGTTTTTTTTGTCGTCAGACTTTTTGTCGTTTTTTTGTTGCCTTTTTTTGTCTTTTTTGTCGCCTTTTTTGTCGTCTTTTTTATTATTTTTTGTCGTCTTTTTGTCGTCTTTTTGTCGCCTTTTTGTCGTCTTTTTGTTGCCTTTTTGTCGCCTTTTTGTCATCTTTTTGTCATCTTTTTGTCGTCTTTTTGACGCCTTTTTTGTCGCCTTTTTGTCGCCTTTTTGTCATCTTTTTGTTGTCTTTCAGTTGTCTTTTTTGTCGCCCCCTTTTTTTCTGTTTTTTTAACCCCTTTTCCCATTGTTTTTTGGCCCCTTTTTTACGTTTTTTTAACCCCTTTTCCTATTGTTTTGGCCCCTTTTTTACGTTTTTGGCCCCTTTTTTAACAATAGTAACAGTGTGAGAAAGGTCGGCCATGTTTTGTTTTTCCATGTTTCAGTGAGCGTTCTGCTGCGTGAACGTCAGACTGAAAGTCATTTTCTCGGAGATTAAAGGTAATTATCTCTTAATTATCAGTTAATAACAGCTCTGTCAGTGATTCACAGGCCCCGGCCCGGCAGCCAATCGCTCCCCTCCCGGCTGCTCTCAGCCAATCAGAGCGGCCCGTCCAGGCGGCGGCGGCGGGGCGAGTTCTCCTCCAGGCGCTGATTCAGGATCAGCCCCCCACCCCCCCGCGGTGGAAGAGCAGAGTAATCAGAGTAAAATACCTGAGACTGTATAACCAGATTAAAAACCTATTCAGAGAAATTAACGTTAACTCATTTCTCTTTTAGTTTCTTAGAATTAACCCTCGTGTTGTCCTCATGCCGCCATCATGTTGTCCCTCATGATGCCATCATGTTGTCCCCATGTTGCCTTCATGATGCCATCATGCTGTCCTCATGTTGTCCTCATGTTGCCCCCATGTTGTCCTCATGTTGTCCTCATGTTGC
>CM049380.1:31469248-31486748 GCA_026937815.1 Etheostoma perlongum
TTCAGTGTCTTGCCCAAGGACACTTCGACATGGGACTGCAGGGCCAGGGATTGAACCACCAACCTTCCAATTGGCAGGCAACCGCTCTACCACTGAGCCACAGCCGCCCTACATGAGGACAACATGAAGACAACATGAGAACAGCATGAGAACAACATGAGAACAACATTAGGACAACATGAAGACAACATGAGGACAACATGAGAACAACATTAGGACAACATGAAGACAACATGAAGACAACATGAGAACAACATTAGGACAACAGGACAGGACATCAGAACAACATTAGGACAACATGAGAACAACATGAGGACAACATGAAGACAACATGAGAACAACATGAGGACAACATGAGAACAACATGAGGACAACATGAGGACAACATGAAGACAACATGAGAACAACATGAAGACAACATGAGGACAACATGAAGACAACATGGGGACAACAACATGAGGACAACATGAGGACAACACTGTAAAACCTACAAGTGATTAATATTACAGGGGTTGCTTGTATAGTAGCATCAGATCCATGTCTTCTGCTCTAGTCCATGTATATAGTTCCAGTAGCCCATTTCTCATCAGGTTGCCCTGGTTCCCTAGCAACAGACTGACCGGGACTCGAACCGGCGATCACCTGGATAGTCCCGCCCTGGCCGGGAATCGAACCACCAAACCAGTGACATTAACCACTGAGCTATCCAGGAGCATATATGTAGGCCTATATATATATATATATATATATATATATATATATATATATATATATATATATATATATATATATATATATATCTGTATATATATATGTATATATATATATATATATATATATATATATACGTATTTAATTATCTTTTATATTGCAGCATATATATATTGATTAGAGGTTTATATATTTGTCTCGTATATATTGGATAAATACTTTATATATATATATATAATAGAGCTGACGGGCATTGATTGATGCTTTAATTGCTTTTATTTGCAGCAGTCCACTGATTAGAGGTTTTAAGATCCCCCCACAAATACACACCACACACAACACAAACATTGACAAACACACACTGACAGGGTTAAGAACACACACACATACACACACACACAAACACACACTAACACACACACACACAACAACACACACACAAAACACACACACACAAACACACACACACACAACACAAACACACACACACTAACACACACACAAACACACACATACACAAAACACACACACACACACACACACACACACACAAACACACACACACACAAACACACACACACACACACACACACACACAAACACACACACACACACACACACACAAACAGATAGATTGCACTGTTTAATAATGTTTTAACCCTCGTGGTCGTCTTCCCGTCAAAATTAAAAATCAACACTTTTGATGTTTTTTACAATGTTTGTCTCTTTTTTTGACATTTAACACTACGTAACACTAACTTATTAACTTTAGTTTTACAGTTATTTTGGAATTTATGGTCAATAAAGCTCATTTATAGGAAATTATACCTAATGTTTGAGTTAGAAAAGCAGAAATTAGGAATTATTGAGACTAAAATTAAAGGAATGGATGTTGATGATAATCACAGACTGGAATATGTCAACTTTTACTCAATACTATTTCAAAAAAGCATCAAAAGTGTTGAAAAAAGGGACAAAAAACAGAAGAAAAAGTTAAAAACATCGATATAAAACATCAACAAAGTGTGGATTTTCCATTTTGACGGTAAAACAACACAAGGGTTAAAAAACTAAGTACATAAAATAAATATTTTCTTACAGATAATGTGACTTTTTATGTTAATGGTAATACAAATATTTAAGTTGGATGAACTTCATATTATTAGTACTATTAAAACATACCTAGTAGATGTACTTGATCAGGAAAGTTTGTTTCACTCATAAAATTATGTTAGAGTCACTTAAATAAAATGCTTATTGAAGAACTTACAAATCTGAGTAAGCACAACTTAAAAATGTCAATGTAATTTTTTCACTAATCTTTTTGAGTTATATTAACTTTTCAGGTTTTACAGTGCATGATACTTTGTATTGGCTGTAGTACTCGAGTCTGGTCTTGGACCGTTTTTCTATGGTCTCGGACTTGTCTTGGACTCGCTGGTATTTGGACTCGGACTTGTCTCGGTCTCTACCGCTGGTCTTGCCCAATATGGCTTCTGGTCTTGACCGAGTCCAGGTGTCTTTATTATGTTGATAATAATATTGGAGGGAAAGTGAAACCCAAAATGATTGTCTTGATACAGTCATGTATAAGACCTTTATTCTGTCCTGGATTCAGTCTTGATTCGGACTCGAACCTCTTTGGACTCGGTCTCTTCTTGGACTCGACTAGTCCTGGTCTTGGACTTGTCTTGGACTCAACCAAGGTGGTCTTGACTGTAGCCCTGATACCAAAATCCCTCGGTCTTGTCTTGGACTCAAACCTTTTTGGACTCGGTCTTGACTCCGACTCGAACCTTTTTGGACTCTGTCTTGTCTTGGACTCAAACCTTTTTGGACTTGGACTTGTCTTGGACTCGAACCTTTATGGACTTGGTCTTGTCTTGGACTCGAACCTTTTTGGACTTGGACTTGTCTTGGACTCAAACCTTTATGGACTTGGACTTGTCTTGGGCTCAAACCTTTTTGGACTCGGTCTTGTCTTGGACTCAAACCTCTTTGGACTCGGTCTTGTCTTTAGACTCAAACCTTTTTGGACTCACTCTTGACTTAGACTCAACTAGTCCTGGTCTTGGACTTGTCTTGGACTCAACTAAGGTGGTCTTGACTACAGCCCTGATACTATCCCTAAAATGTCGCATCACATCATCACATATCTTATCTTATATCACATTATATCTTCAGACTTTTACTTTGAAAATCCATTTTAGCTTCCCACCAGCAGGTCAACAACAACGGGAACAAAAGCTTCGATTTCATCTCATTTTATTGATATTTTTTCCAAATCTGAACACAGGAAGTACAAAGCTTCGGTCACGTTCTGTCCCGTCGCGAGAGGAAAAGAGTCGTACAGTTAGTGCATTCGATCCTAAAACGATGAAAAAATAGATTTGACTAAGGAGAAGAAGAAGAAGAAGAAGAAGAAGAAGAAGAAGAAGAAGAAGAAGAAGAAGAAGAAGAAGTGCTACATAAGGAGATGATGAGGTAAATCTGTCCAGGAAGAAGAAACAAACAGATGAACGGACGCAGTGAGAGAAACAAACAGTGCACACATTATTATTATTATTATTAATATTATTATCATCAATATATACACATCAGATGCATAGAATACTTTATCTCAAATCCATTTTTATACATAAATACCTACTTTGTTTCCAAAAACACACAACACAAAAACTAGCCAGCAGAATGAAAAGCAGGTTTCTGATTCTGCAGCTTTAAGACACTTTAAAGGTTAACCACTGTTTGTTTTTCTCAACCTTACTTCTCGGTGTTTCTGGGTCTCAGTGCGTAATGGGAGCAACAATCGTTGACATTGGTCCAGATCGCTGCAGTCGGCAGCAGAGACATGTAAATTAATAGGACGATTGTCCAGCTCGTATTAACCTTCACAACCTGTTGTTGCCGCTGACAGACTCAGATTATTATTCTAAGTGTGTGACAACATTATGGGATGGATCCCTACAGAGATAGACCTCTAAAACCTCTTTGAGACCTTTCTGTTTAACCAGAAACAGCTCTGAAGTTGCTGGCGATAAACACCACCAGACTCCATGTAAAAAACAGTCCTTTTAGCGTGTATAGAGCCGACATATCTTCACATGTAAATCTGTAAACTGTGTGTTTATTTCCACCAAAACCAGAGTTGTTATGGTTGTAAAAGTGGAAAGACGATGCAAAATGGCGTTTCATAGTTTTATTGTGTTTCTGTCGACTTTGAATGAAGTGTGTTTTACGACGCTAAAATCACTGATTATTTACATGGAGTTTGGTGGGTTTAGAGAACGCAGTTTGGCGGATGTTTTTATGTTTAAAAAAAAGGATCTTAGTCTTTAACAGAAAGGTCAGCCTCCTTAGAAATCCATCCCATAATGTTATCAGACACTTAGAATATTAATATGAGTCTGTCAGCTGCAAAATTAGCACTTCTGTGAAGGCAAATACAAGCTGCACAATGCCTATTAACCTACATTGTGGCTTGTTTCTCTTAATACTGGACTTATATCAGTCACTCAGACACAGAAACAAAGGAAAATAGGGTCCAGGTTGAAAATGGTAGCTACCCTTTAAACTCCTCAGTGAAAAACAACAAGAATATTCCTTCAGGACGCATGATTGTTTCATGATTTTATGGTTCGGTTTAATATCTTTCTTCTTCTCTGTTTCCTCCTGTGTGTCTGATGAAAGACTGATATTAATGTGTGAAGGTTGAAATAATGGCTGGTGATGCAGCTTTCACACGTCCCTGACTCTGAGAAACAGGTGTAATAACAGGTGTAATAACAGGTGTAATAACAGGTGTAATAACAGGTGTAATAACAGGTGTAATAACAGGTGAATGTGATTCACATTACAAGCTGTATGATCTCTGGTTTTATCAAATCTGATTTTATTAATTTAATAACTCTTATCAGCCCACTCTCTCTCTCTTTCTCACTTTCTCTCTCTCTCTCTCTCTCACTTTCTATCTCTGTCTCTCTCTTTCTCACCTTCTCTCTCTCACTCTCTCTCTCTCTTTCTCACCTTCTCTCTCTCTCTCTCTCTTCTCTCTTTCACTTTCTCACTCTCTCTTTCTCACTTTCTCTCTTTCTCACTTTCTCTCTCTCTCTCTCTCTCACTCTCTTTCTCACTTTCTCTCTCTCTTTCTTTCTCTCACTTTCTCACCCTCTCTCTCTCTCACTCTCTCTCTCACTTTCTCACTTTTCTCTCTCTCTCTCTCTTTCTCACTTTCTCACTTTCTCTCTCTCTCTCTCACTCTCTCTCTCTCTTTTCTGAACCTTTGAACATTTCAGAAGCTTTTTTGACATTTTTTAAGTTTTTTGCAACCTTTTCAGAGGTTTAGTAACTGAGCAGCTACGAATGAGAGTTTTGTATAAAAGAGGAAACTTCTGAAGCCAAAACCTTCAGCGTTACCAGCTGAAAATTGATAAATACCGTATGTTATTCCTGAAGGTTTCTAACATATTTTAAATTAGACTTGGTACTATTTCAACCATTGATGCATATGTTAGCAACAACTACATTTCCCATGAGGCTTTTGGCAGAAAGACAAGTTTGAAATGTCGTGGATGCAAACTAAAACAGCCCGAAATCACCATCACCACACCCACCAGACTCCATGTAAATAATCACTACTTTTATCATCGTAAAAAACACACTTCATTCAAAGTGGACAGAAACTAAATAAAACTACTAAAAGCCGTCTTGGTTCATCTTTCCACTGTTCCACCAATCACCACTCTGGTCTGGTTGGAATAAATCACCACTCTGGTCTGGTTAGTGAATAAACTCTTACTAAATTTAGTGCCATTTAGATGTGGAGATATGCTGCTCTATACACGCTAAAAGTAGTGATTATTTACATGGAGTCTGGTGGAGATATGCTGCTCTATACACACTAAAAGTAGTGATTATTTACATGGAGTCTGGTGGGTTTGGTGATGGTAATTTCATGTTGAACTAAAAGGATCTTACTCTTTAACTAAAAGGTCTATCTCTGTAGGGATCCATCCCATAATAAAATACCAGAGTTGCCCTTTAACCAGTTGACAAAGACCAGCTCGTGCATTCCTGTCAACGTCTGGTTTCTATGACTGATGAAGATGAAACCTTTTGATTCTTAAAGGGACAAAATCTGACGATTTGCTGTACTTAAAGTCAGAAAACGTGTAGTTAAAAGACTAAATGGAGACTGGGATGTAAAGAACAGCCAGATGCTTTTATAGCAGAATTAATGTGTTTAACCCTCCTGTTGTCCTCGGGTCAAATCTGACCCCTTTAATAAATGTCTATATCTGAAATATGAGTTTCTTTTTAACCAAATTATCATAAAAAATGGATTGGATTCCTTCCAACGCTCTTTATAAATACAACTGATCCCTTTCATTGCTCTGATCTTAACTATTAGTCAAAAATAATTCATAATTTCTGCTTTTTTAACTCAAATATTAGGTGTAATTATATATAAATGAGAGTTATGAGGGTGTTGTTAGTGAAACTTTTTTTTTTAAAGTCTGAAAAATTGACAAAAATGTAAATTTTTTTGTCCATTTTCGACCCGGGAGGACAACACAAGGGTTAATAATTCTTCTTTTGAACTTTGGCTGAGGAAATGTTACAGAAAACTTCTCCTTCCCGGCGAGTTCCTCCCGTTCCTCCGTCCCTGCTGGAGGAAACTTATTCTTTTTTTATTATTTTATTATTTATTCTTCTCTTTTTCAGACCTTGTTTCTCAGCCGAGCAGATTTCCGGCCGTCTGTCACAGACAGACGCTCAGAAAACAGCTTCTCCTCTCTCGCTTTAATCCTCTCTTTTTCCCAGGGACGCTGGCTTCGCCGGGCACTCAAACGCACCGCAGAGTGTTCAGTCAACAGCTGCGACCACGTCTGGACTCCTGTTCATGTTTTTATTTTTGTTTTTCCCCGTCTCGGAAGCATCGGATCTCCTCGTCAGTCCAACTCGACAGGAACAGTTTGTTTTTAATCTCCGTCGCAGCTGATTTAGTTTTTAGTTGTTTTTTTTAAAAATCCTTGTCGTCTTTAACAGGAGAGTTTGGACTTCCTGCTGGTTGCATGAGCGCGATGCCTTCAGGGACATCCATCAGTCCTGGGATAGGTAAAGAAGAGTGTGTGTGTGTGTGTGTGTGAATGCGTGCATATGTGCTGTAGTGTGTGTGTGTGTGTGCATATGTTTTGCTTAAATGTGTAAGTGTGTATCTGTGTGTGTGTGCATAGGTGTGTAGGTGTGTGTGCGTGTCATCACAGATGTGTAGTGTGTGTGTCTGTGTTTGGAGGGTGTGTGTGTGTGTGTGCATAGGTGTGTAGGTGTGTGTGTGTGTGTGTGTGTGTGTGTTTGTGTGTGTGTGCATAGATGTGTAGGTGTGTGTCTGTGTGTGTGTGTGCGCATAGGTGTGTGTGCGTATATGCATAGATGTGTAGGTGTGTGTGTGTGTGTGTGTGTGTGTGTGTGTGTGCGTGCATAGGTGTGTGTGTGTGTGTGTGTGGTGTGTGTGTGCGTATATGCATAGATGTGTAGGTGTGTGTGTGTGTGTGCGCATAGGTGTGTGTGTGTGTGTGTGTGTGTGTGTGGTTGTGTGTGTGTGTGTGTGTGTGTGTGCGTATGAGCATATATGTGTAAGTATGAGTATGTGTGTGCGTATGTGCTCAGATGTGTAGATGTGTGTCTGCAGTGTGTGTGTAGATGTGTAGGTGTGTGTGTCTGTGCATAGGTGTGTAGGTGTGTTTGTGCGTAGATGTGTGTGTGTGTGTGTGTGTGTGTGTGTGTGTGTGTTTGCTGCAGTCTAATCATCACTGAGGACGTCCACGTCCTCCCCCCCCCCTCTCCCCGGCTGCTGTGTGGCTGCTCTCCAGCGGTTGATGTGCTGACTGCCTTTCCTCTTCTGCTGAGCCTCCGGAGACTCTTCCTCCAACTTCTGACGCTTGTGCTTCGTCCTGCGGTTCTGAAACCAAACCTTCACCTGAGAGAGAGAGAGAGAGAGAGAGAGAGAGAGAGAGAGAGAGAGAGATACAGGTTAAATACATCAACCATTTTGTTGTGTCTAAGTAATGTAACCCTACAGGACAGATGTTCAGCATCAGTCAGCGTCCACTTATGTGATGGATCCCTACAGAGATAGACCTCTTAGTTTAACATGAAACAGCCCCGAAATCGCCATCACCAAACCCACCAGACTCCATGTAAATAATCACTACTTTTAGCGTGTATAGAGCAGCATATCTCCACCAGACTCCATGTAAATAATCACTACTTTTAGCGTGTATAGAGCAGCATATCTCCACCAGACTCCATGTAAATAATCACTACTTTTGTATAGAGCAGCATATCTCCACCAGACTCATGTAAATAATCACTACTTTTAGCATGTATAGAGCAGCATATCTCCAGACTCCATGTAAATAATCACTACTTTTAGTGTGTATAGAGCAGCATATCTCCACCAGACTCATGTAAATAATCACCAGCAGCATATCTCCACCACTCCATGTAAATAATCACTACTTTTAGCATGTATAGAGCAGCATATCTCCACCAGACTCCATGTAAATAATCACTACTTTTAGCATGTATAGAGCAGCATATCTCCACCAGACTCCATGTAAATAATCACTACTTTTAGCATGTATAGAGCAGCATATCTCCACCAGACTCCATGTAAATAATCACTACTTTTAGCATGTATAGAGCAGCATATCTCCACCAGACTCCATGTAAATAATCACTACTTTTAGCGTGTATAGAGCAGCATATCTCCACCAGACTCCATGTAAATAATCACTACTTTTAGCATGTATAGAGCAGCATATCTCCACCAGACTCCATGTAAATAATCACTTTGTTAGAGCCATATCTCCACCAGACCATGTAAATAATCACTACTTTTAGCGTGGCAGCATATCTCCACATGTAAATGAATTAAGAGTTTATTCCAACCAGACCAGAGTGGTGATTGTTGGAACAGTGGAAAGATGAACCAAGACGGCTTTTGGTAGTTTTATTTAGTTTCTGTCCACTTTGGATGAAGTGTGTTTCATGATGATAAAAGTAGTGATTATTTACATGGGGTCTGGTGGGTGTGGTGATAGTGATTTCGGGGTTACATGTTAAACTAAAAGGATCTTACTGTTTAACAAACCCTTATACGAGCAGAAACTAGTTCCTCCTCTTCTCCCAACTCCAAAACATCATTTTTAACTTCCTTCAGCTACTGTAGTCCTGCCACTGACATCTGATTTAATATATGTTGGCTGTAAAACATGACGCAGACTGTTAAAACACGCCTGACGCTCTACTACTCGTTAAATAAGAGTTTCTGGGCCAAAGCCCTGAGATAAAGGAACGCATCATTATTTTCTATTAAGGTGCAATCACTGCAAAAAGGTTAATTTATTACTAACTGCTGATTGATGGATTCATCTCTCCCTCCCTCTCCCTCTCTCTCCTGTTTCTCTCTCCCTGTCTCTCTCTCTCTCTCTCTCTCTCCCTCCCTCTCTCTCCCTCCCTGTCTCTCTCTCTCTCCCCCTCTCTCTCTCCCTGTCTCTCTCTCCTGTCTCTCTCCCTCTCCCCCTCTCTCTCCCCTCTCTCTCTCCCTGTCTCTCTCTCTCTCTCTCCCCTCTCTCTCTCTCCTGTCTCTCTCTCTCTCCCCCTCTCTCTCTCCCTGTCTCTCTCTCCCTGTCTCTCTCTCCTCCCCCCCTCTCTCTCTCTCCCTCCCTCCCCCTCTCTCTCTCCCTGTCTCTCTCTCTCTCCCCCCCTCCCCCTCTCTCTCTCCCTGTCTCTCTCTCCCTGTCTCTCTCCCCCTCTCTCTCTCCCTGTCTCCTCTCCCTGTCTCTCTCTCTCTCCCTGTCTCTCTCTCTCTCCCTCCCTCTCTCTCTCCCTCTCTCTCCCTCCCTGTCTCTCTCTCTCTCCCTCCCTCCCTCTCTCCCTCTCTCTCTCCCTCCCCTCTCTCTCTCTCCCTGTCTCTCTCTCTCTCCCCCTCTCTCTCCCCCTCTCTCTCCCTGTCTCTCTCTCTCTCCTCCCTCCCTCTCTCTCTCTCTCTCTCTCTCCTCTCTCTCTCTCCCTGTCTCTCTCTCTCTCCCTCCCCCTCTCTCTCTCCCTCTCTCTCCCTCCCTGTCTCTCTCTCTCTCCCTCCCTCCCTCTCTCTCTCTCCCCTCTCTCTTTCTCTCTCCCCCTCCCCCCCCCTCTCTCTCTCCCCTGTCTCTCTCTCTCTCTCTCTCTCTCTCCCCTCTCCCCTCCCCTCTCTCCCTGTCTCTTCTCTCTCCCTCCCTCCCCCTCTCTCTCTCCCTCTCTCTCCTCCCCCCTCCTGTCTGTCTCTTTCTCTCTCCCTCCCTCCCCTCTCTCTCTCCCTCTCCCTCCCTCCCTCTCTCTCTCCCTCCCTCTCTCTCCCTCTCCCCCCCTCTCCCTCTCTCTCCCTCTCCCTCTCTCTCCCTCCCTCCCCCCCTCTCTCTCTCCCTGTCTCTCTCTCTCTCCCTCCCTCTCTCTCTCTCCTGTCTCTCTCCCCTGTCAAAGGGACATTGTTGTCCCTGGGGTGGTACCCTCAAAGGGACTTTTTTGAATAAGAGGATCACATTTGGACCTTAGCTGTTTGCAGGGCTGTAGTATTCGAGTCCGGTCTTGGACTCAAGTCCGGACTCAAGACCGATTTTTCTGTGGTCTCGGACTTGTCTCGGACTCGATTTGGACTCGGACTTGTCTTGGTCTCGGCCACTGGTCTTGCCCAATATGGCTTCTGGTCTGGACCGAGTCCAGGTGTCTTTATTATGTTGATAATAATAATATTGGAGGGAAAGGGAAACCCAAAATGATTGTCTTGGTACCGTCATGCATAAGACCTTTATTCCTGTCCTGGACTCGGTCTTGACTCGGACTCAAACCTCTTTGGACTCTGTCTTGACTTGGACTCGACTAGTCCTGGTCTTGGACTTGTCTTGGACTCGACTAAGGTTGTCTTGACTACAGCCTGCCTGTTTGTACCTTCTAAGGGACAATATTAAACCTTTGAGGATCAATAATGTACCTTGAAGGTACAAATATGTACCTTACACCTCAGAAAGTACACACTGTACAATGGAAGGTGCAGAAATGTACCTTCAAGATACATTTTTGTACTTTTAAGGGAACATTTGCTAAGTTTGTACCTTAGGGAACAAAAATGGACCTGTATTGTACCTCTTTTGTTGACAGTGCATGTCTCCCTCCCTCCCTCCCTCCCTCTTCCCTGTGAAATTAGCTCATAAATAATTGTGGATGATTCACATGGATCGTCAGGACTCGTATCGCCGTGGCGACCGGATGACAAACACTGTCAGTCGATGCTCTGCGCTGACTAACCGTCGACTCACTTCCTCTAGACCAGGGGTCGGCAACCTTCTCCACTCAAAGACGTCTGGACCCGTTTCACACACCAGGAGCCTCAAAACCCTTTGGAGATATTAAATGAAATAACTCTGCATATAACGGGTTTTTGCCTTTGTGTTAGGTATAAACCAACTATACTGTGTTACAGTTATGAGATCAATGAACGACTGCAGAGACATTTTTTAATTTTTAACTCCGAAGAAAAGACGTTGGGTTGCCGGTTTGGTAAAATAGGGTTAGACCTGTCAACTGGGCTTGAATGCCAAAACCTCCTCAGGTCTTCAGGGTGAAGGACACACTGCCCTGTGGGTCCTTCACCCTGAAGACCTGAGTTCAGGTGTTCAGGTGTTCAATTTTAATTTAATCTGTTTATTATATGTTCATTGAAATTACAATTTACACTCTGTGTCCACACTTTGTTAGTTACATGCTCAGGACCTACACATGCACTAATGGAGAGATGTCAGGCTGGGGGGGGGCCTGCCAGCCGAACCAGCGCCCTGAGCGGTTGGGGGGGTACGGTGCCTTGCTCAAGAGCACCTGGCAGTGCCCAGGTGGTGAAGTGGCATCTCTCCAGCCACCAATTCACACTCCGTACTTTTTGGTCCAAACAGGGACTTGAACCAGTGACCCTCCGGTTCCCAACTCAACTCCCTACAACCTGAGCTACTGCCACCCCAAGGTGTTCAGGTGTTCAGGTGTTCGGGTGTTCAGGTGTTCTGGTGTTCAGGTGTTCTGGTGTTCTGGTGTTCTCCATGTTCTGGTGTTTTTCTGGTTTCAACATGGTGTTCTGGTGTTCTTTTTAAAACATTTTGACATACTATTCTGGTGTTTGGTGTTTTAATGACTTTTCAATACTATACTATGTTCTTTTAGTTTCTGGTGTTTATACTATGACGGTTTTAACTGTGTTCGGTGTTCATTTCTGTTCGGTGTTCATGTTCGGTGTTCCGGTCTATATATTCGGTGTTCGGTGTTCAGGTGTCCATGTTTCGGTGTTGTCCATTCGGTGTTCTGGTGTTCTGGTGTTGTTTCCGATGTCTGTTCATGGAGGATCATCCCTCCATCATCCCACTTTTTTTACTTTTTCAACATACTATACTATGACTTTTTTAAAACATTTTGACATACTATACTATGATTTTGTACGATTTTTAATGACTTTTTCAATACTATACTATGACTTTTTTTAGTTTTTCGACTTATTATACTATGACTTTTAACTGCTGCATTTCTGTCATTCATCCATATATTCTGGAAGATATCCAAATTGTCCATGTTGTCCATGTTGTCCATGTTGTCCATGTTGGATGTGTTTTGATGTCTGCTGCAGAACAAATCTCCTTCGGGATAATAAAATTAAAGTTGAAGATATTGTCTTTTTATGTGTCCTTTCACGTCTTCATACATTCATAAATCACTATATTTTGGAAGATTTACACAACATTATATACCTTAGACCTATTTCTACTTTTAGACTTCCAGTCTAGAGCTGCTGTCTTTCTTGAGATTCAAACCCAAAACCTTCTGCCTTCTAATCTTTCTCTTATAACCATGAGCTATTTAACCTGTCCTCTCTGTGGATTGTTTAGTTTAGTAATTATTAGTAGATCGGATCTCAAAACGCACTGAAACACATAAGGGTCAGAGAACTAGGACTTACCCTTCTCGCCCTCCCGTTTCCCATGATGCCCTTCTCGCCCTCCCGTTTCCCATGATGCCCTTCTCGCCCTCCCGTTTCCCTTGATGCCCCTACCTGTGTTTCTGTGAGGCACAGCCCGCTGGCCAGCTGCTTCCTCTCGGCTCCGACTACGTAGTGGTTTTTCTCGAAGGCCCGCTCCAGACGCAGCAGCTGCGAGGGCGAGAACGCCGTCCGGATCCGTTTGGGTTTCCTGGAGAACGGGCCGTGCAGCAGCATGTTCTCCGGGCCGCCGTCCTCCCCTGGACCCAGAAAACACAGATTAACAAACCAAGTGTTGGGCTCAGATCTGCCCCTGGATTCTCTGAAATGTTGCTTTTTGGGTGCATCAAGAGCCTGCAGTGATAGATGCATGGTCCGGCTACGTCCTGCTACACCCTGCTACGTCCTGCTACACCCTGCTACGTCCCGCTACGTCCTGCTACACCCTGCTACGTCCTGCTACACCCTGCTACACCCTGCTACATCCTGCTACGTCCGCCGTCGTCCTGCTACACCCTGCTACGTCCTGCTACATCCTGCTACGTCCTGCTACACCCTGCTACGTCCTGCTACGTCCTGCTACGCCCTGCTACACCCTGCTACACCCTGCTACATCCTGCTACATCCTGCTACACCCTGCTACGTCCTGCTACGTCCTGCTACACCCTGCTACGTCCTGCTACACCCTGCTACGTCCCGCTACGTCCCGCTACACCCTGCTACGTCCTGCTACGTCCTGCTACGTCCTGCTACGTCCTGCTACGTCCTGCTACACCCTGCTACGTCCTGCTACACCCTGCTACACCCTGCTACGTCCTGCTACGTCCTGCTACACCCTGCTACATCCTGCTACGTCCTGCTACACCCTGCTACACCCTGCTACGTCCCGCTACGTCCCGCTACACCCTGCTACGTCCTGCTACGTCCTGCTACATCCTGCTACGTCTTGCTACACCCTGCTACATCCTGCTACACCCTGCTACATCCTGCTACATCCTGCTACATCCTGCTACATCCTGCTACGTCCTGCTACGTCCTGCTACGTCCTGCTACGTCCTGCTACACCCTGCTATGTCCTGATACGTCCTATGTCCTGCTACACCCTACTACACCCTGCTACACCCTGCTACACCCTGCTACATCCTGCTACATCCTGCTACATCCTGCTACGTCCTGCTACAAAGAACTACTACAAACTACTATTTTTTGTGACTGTTATTGCCACTCTTCATTCTAACCCCAACCGGCCCGTCAGACACCGCCTACCAAGAGCATGGGTCTGGGTCTGGGTCTGGGTCTGGGTCTGGGTCTGGGTCTGGGTCTGGGTCTGGGTCTGGGCCTGGGCCTGGGTCTGGGTCTGTCCCGGGTTTCTGCCTAAAAGGAAGTTTTTCCTCTCCACTGTTGCTTGCTCTGGAGGAAACTACTAGACCTGTTGGGTCCTTGTAAATTCTGGAGTGTGGTCTAGACCTGGTCTATCTGTAAAGGGTCTCCAGATAACTCTTGTTATGAATTGATACTATAAATAAAATTTAATTTAATTGAATAGAGATAACATATCTGTGAGGAATAACATGACACATCATGATTATACAAAACAGACTTAAATGGTTATGTTCTCACAGCAAAAAGCAGTAATCATAATACTGTATTTGTCGTCTGTGTGTGTGTGTGTGTGTGTTTCTGTGTCAGTGTGTGTGTATGTGTGTGTTTCTGTGTCAGTGTGTGTGTGTGTGTGTGTGTGTGTGTGTGTGTGTGTATGGAAACCCAGATTTGGGATTTAGAAACTTTTTGGAAATGGGTCAGATTTGACCCCGAGGACACTGGGGGGGACTTTATTTGGTTTCTCCCTGAACGGTTTCTGCCTTTCCGTGGTTTTCCACCAGGTTTATGTGAATATTAGCTCACACACACATTCGGACAAAACACAACAAACAAAACACAAATTTGACCCCAAACACTGTGTGTGTGCGTGTGCGTCTGTCTGTGTGTGTGTGTGTGTGTGTGTGTCTGTCTGTGTGTCTGTCTGTGTGTGTGTGTGTGTGCGTGTCTGTCTGTGTGTGTCTGTGTGTGTGTGTGTGTGTGTCTGTCTGTGTGTCTGTCTGTGTGTGTGTTTGTGTGTGTCTCTCTCTGTCTGTCTGTGTGTGTGTGTGTGTGTGTGTGTGTGTCTGTCTGTGTGTGTGTGTGTCTGTGTGTGTGTGTGCGTCTGTGTGTGTGTGTTTTTGTGTGTGTCTGTGCCTGTGTGTGTGTGTGTGTGTGTGTGTGTCTGTGTGTCTGTCTGTGTGTGTATGTGTGTGTTTGTATGTGTGTGTCTTGTGTGTGTGTGTGTGTGTGTGTGTTTGTGTCTGTGTCTGTCTGTGTGTGTATGTGTGTGTGTGTGTGTGTGTTTGTATGTGTGTTTGTGTCTGTGTGTGTGTGTGTGTGTGTGTGTGTGTGTGTGTTGTGTGTGTGCGTGTTTGTGTGTGTGTGTTGTATGTGTGTTTGTGTCAGTGTCTGTCTGTGTGTGTTTGTGTCTGTGTGTGTGTGTGTTGTGTGTGTGTGTGTGTTGTGTGTGTCTGTGTGTCTGTGTGTATGTGTATGTGTGTGTGTCTGTGTGTGTTTGTGTCTGTGTTTCTGTGTGTATTGTGTGTGTGTGTGTGTGTGTATGTGTGTGTGTGTGTGTTTGTATGTGTGTTTGTGTCTGTCTGTCTGTGTGTGTGTGTGTGTGTGTGTGTGTGTGTTTGTATGTGTTTGTGTGTGTGTGTGTGTGTGTCTGTGTGTGTGTGTGTGTTTTTGTGTGTTGTGTGTGTGTGTGTTTGTATGTGTGTTTGTGTCTGTGTCTATCTGTGTGTGTATGTATGTGTGTTTGTATGTGTCTGTCTGTGTGTGTATGTGTGTGTTTGTTGTGTGTGTGTGTGTGTGTGTGTGTGTGTGTGTGTGTGTGTTTGTATGCCATCTTCATTTTCGTTGAGCAGTGATATGCAATAATCTATCTTCAGCCATTCATGTCAAATAAAAGCCCCAAAAATAATCTTTAAAAATAAATAAAGAACAAAGAAAGATGTGCGACTTCTTCTCTGAAATCAAAGCAGGTGGATAACGTGGAAGTGATTCCAAAGAAAAATATAAAATAAAATAAAAGCATATTTAAAAACTTGCATGAATATGTGTAATATGCATACTAAAGTTCATTTTCCTGCAAATACACAGGTGAAATACTGCGTCCACGTATTTGTACGAGTTGTTTTCCATCAGGAACTTTTCATTTTCAACGTGTTGTCCACTTTATTGTTGTTTTCTTTCCCGCTTATTCACTTTCTAAGCTTCACTTTTATTACTTTATTTATTTTTTACTTGTTTTAAGTTGTTTTTTTTCTTCTTTTTGTTGCTTTTTTCAACGTTTTTTCCTGTGTTTTTGACCCTTTTTCCAAAAATTTTTTTTTTTCTACGTTTTTGACCCTTTTTTCCAACATATTCTTCATTTTTAACATATTTTACATAACATATGTATTTGTTGTCCTCCGAGGTAAATTTTTTTTTTTTAAATTATGCTTTTTTGACACTTTTTTGACACATTTGAGATACTTTTTTTTTTTTAATCATTTTTGACTCTTTTTTTCCAACATTTTCTTCATTTTTGTACCATCAGTCTACTCTTCACATCACCAACACCAACACATCACCACTAGTTTTACACTGTTTTCTTTTTCAAATTCACGGTCAAGAAACCTCATTTATATGAAATGATGTCATGTTTTTGTCCCTAAAACTCAATAAAGTAGTGACCTGATCCTCCAGCGATATATGGAACCATCCATGTAATATTTGGACCATTTGGATGAAAGAATCCCAGATGTAGCATCTATTTTAGATTTTATTTGCTTATCTTGTTGATTCGATTGTTGTGACTTAACATTGTAATTTTTAACCTGTTGTCTATTGTATAAATATCCTCATTGTATTATAACTGTTTATTATTTTAGGATGCCTAATAACATCTGGCTAGGGGACTGCCGATGAAAACACTTGCTTCGAATGTTGATCAGCGTACATTGTCCCCTTTTCAAATAAACCAATAAATGAAAATGAATGAAAACATTTCTGATGTAGAAGCTTGTTAAACCGGGTCAGATTTGACCCGGGACATCAGGAGGGTTAAAGGACTTTAAAGAAACAGAAAGGTGTTTGTTTATGAGGCGCGTCGTCGGTTTGTAAAATGGCCGTTGAGTTTCTCTTTCTCTGCAAACCGACACCCAAATCACTCTTTTTATTAAAATCTCAAGCACTTTTTTTTTTTTTTTTTTTTTTTTTTTTATTATAACATATTTTACATAACAAACAAATCAAAGCCCGAGTTCTGCAACCGCCGCAGCTCGACTGAAAGGAGTCGGCGCCATCGCGGACACGCCGCACGCAAATAACCGTCTGGCCGGTGGCCCGGAGGCGGCGAGTGGGACAATGGCGGCGTGCAGACGAGCCGACGCCTCTCACGCCTCTCAGCCAGCGTTACAGACTCGTATTCATATGCAAAGTCGGGATTCGGGGGCGGGACGGATGGAGGGCCCCGGGTGGTGGATAAAAGGCTCGCCTTGCAAATACGTCGGTTTGATTCTGTTGCATTTCAAATAAGCCGAGACGGCGCTTTTAGTGGAGCGACCGCGGCGAGTTACGCCGAGGTCAAAAGGTCAGAGGGCGGGGACGCACGCCTGGTTGGGTCGAGACGAGGAAATCAAAGAGGCGGCGAAAGCACCGAAGTAA
>CM049380.1:31491748-31509248 GCA_026937815.1 Etheostoma perlongum
TTAAACTTTTTTTATGTTTTCATAGATGTTTTCTTCTATGTTCTTTTGAGTTTTTTGTTATTTGTTTTCATGCATATTTATATTTATTGATCAATAGTGAATTACTTTAAAAATACGTGTTGTGTAAAAACTTGTTATGCAAAATGATGTGAAATTATATTTATTTTACTTTCTAGAGTTTAGGAGCAGAAATCAAACGTTTCTTATCTGAATTATTATTAAGATTTTTTCCAACCTTGTTCCAGATGTTTTTTGTTTTTTTTAAACTTTTTTATGTTTTTATAGATTTTTTCTTCCATGTTCTTTTTTTGTTATTTTTTTTTTTAAATAATAATATATTGAATTACTTTAAAAAATATAAAATGTTATGCGAAAAATTGAGTTACTTTGCATTTCATTCAGAAACGTCCCATTTTCTGGGGTTTAGGAGCAGAAATCGTCCCCAAACCGTCTCTATGTCGACCCCCTAACCTTCAGGGACCTGTCCCCCAGACTGGACCCGTCCCCCAGACTGGACCTGTCCCCCAGACTGGACCTGTCCCCCAGACTGGGACCCGTCCCCCAGACTGGGACCCATCCCCCAGACTGGAACCCATCCCCCAGACTGGGACCCGTCCCCCAGACTGGGACCCGTCCCCCAGACTGGAACCCGTCCCCCAGACTGGAACCCGTCCCCCAGACTGGGACCCGTCCCCCAGACCGGAGCTGTCCCCCGGGTCCAGCAGCTCGTGTCCCTCTGATCATCTGCTCCATGCAAGGTTTCAGAAACAGAGACACAACGCTCCGAAATCAGGTCAAAACAACATCTTGTCTGAAAAACGGGACATTTCCCGAGTTCTGGTCCGTAAAAACGTCTTTTAACTTTTAACAGACCCACAACATCTAAACCAGCCCCATCCGGTCTGCCTGTTCCTCTCTTCTCTGCTCCCAAATATTGTGACATCATATTTAGTTTTTGTGTTTTTAACGGGACTTTTTCAGGAGTTTTGGAGCATTAAACTTTCTCCAAAACGTTGAAATCTCCCAAAAAACCTTTAGGAGGAAAATGTGAAGAGATATTCCACTGCGACGTGTTTTTTAGCCCAAATCTCCTTTTTCTGTCTGGACCAAAATTATATGAAATACATATATATTTATAACGTGATATTTTCTGGAGGATTTGAGACCCAAATCTTCGTCTTAATCCTCCACCAACCCTGGGGCCGGGGGGACTCTGAAACATATCTTTATACATAGATTTAAAAAAAACAACGTTTTAAATAAAATATGAAATTGATATGAATTTTTTTTCTTGAGAAACCACCGTGTTTTATAAGCGAAGGCCTGAACCTGTCACCAACATGCACGTAGAAATCCTCCATAAACCCTGGATAATATATAATAAAATATTATAAAGTTAAAAAAGCATTTTGTTTCTTGAAAACATTTCTGAAATATATAACCTATTTATATATAATTTATACTATATTATAATATAAAAATTATATTAATCCCCAGAACGGCTAAATCTTCAAGAAACCCAAGGAAAAACATGAGTATGTGTATAGAGATATATATATATATATATATATATATATATATATATATATATATATATAGGCCTATATATGGTAAATAGGGTAAAGATGACAGTACATACACACACATAGACTCAAATAAATACCTTGAACTGCTCTTAATTGATAATTTATGGTAAATACCCTTTTATAGCCAAAGGTGTTATTGTTATTATTTCTGTTATTATTGTTATTTCTACACTGTATTTTTTGTGAAAACTGATGCTGGAAATTTCAATTTTCTTGCGGGAGTCATCCCAAAAGGATAAATAAAGAGAGTCTAGGTCTAATATATATTAGACTTAAGCCCATGTGCACCCCCCCGGCTCACCTTGGAAGCGGTGTCCGTGCAGGATCCGGTTCCGCAGCACCCAGGGGTAGAAGCTGAGCGCGTCCCGGTGCTGCGGGCTGAAGAAGCTCTGCGGCGGCATCTGCAACGCGTGCGCCCCGGCCTCCTGGAGCACCATGTCCGGCCCCGCGGAGTACAAAGTCCGCCCGCCACTGCCCTGGAAGCACGAGCCGAAGACCCCCGCAGCGGCGGCGGCGGCGGGGTGCAGGGACTCCGGGAACCGGAGCGCCGTGGGCCGGATGGGCTCGTCCCCCGAGCCGCCGTGTCTGCTCGCCTCCTTCCCCACCAGAGACTCGATGGTGAAACACTTCTTGGTGTTGCTGTGGTGGAACATTGTACCGAAGCACCGGGAGCTAAACCGGGGCGGAAGATGGGGAAGATGTGGACCAATCGGCGGCCAGTGTAGTCCAGTTCCGTGGACTTTTGGGTCGCTCAGATTCCCAGTTTCTCCATAACTCCCAAGGGACAAAAATATCACAAAAAACGTCAGAAATCCAATTTTTTTTTATGCACCTGGAAGCGGGTAGAGTATCCTCACACCTGTGTTCACACCTGAGACTTCTTAAACCTGTGTAAACGAGCAGGTGTGTGTGATTTCTTTTATTTGGAAAAACGGGAAAGTGGTGTTAAAGTTCCAGGAAAGTAGCGCAGATCCTCCAGAATGTAGCCGGGTTTGAGCGGAGGGCGGCCGGGCTGCGGGGCTCTGATGAGTCGGTGTTCCTTCCAACTACCGCGGCGTGCTGCAGGCTGAAGCTGGGAGCTGGGAGTGTCTGTCTCTGCTGGCTGTCAAACACACACACACACACACACACACACACACACACACACACACACACACACAGAGAGAGAAACCTGCCCTACCCTCCTTGCGGAGGTGCGCTAAGCATGCGCAGAGTGAAGCAACCGTTCCGACGGCCATTTTGTTAATCTAACGAGGTGAAAGGTGGAAAGAGGTGATGAAGGTGAAGATGAAGACAGTTAAATTGTGAAAGTGAAGATTATTATTGTGTGTGTGTGTGTTTCTGAGAGAGAACGAGTGTGTGTGTGTGTGTGTGTGTGTGTGTGTGTGTGTGTGTGTTTCCGAGAGAGTGTGTGTGTGTGTGTGTGTGTGTGTGTGTGTGTGTGTGTGTTTCCGAGAGAGAGAGTGTGTGTGTGTGTGTGTGTGTGTGTGTGTGTGTGTGTGTGTGTGTGTGTGTGTGTCTGTCTGAGCGACAGGTGAATTGACACAGAACAAGAGGGGGTCAAAGGCCAGACCTCCCTCCTGTTAATCTGCAGCAACGAGTCTCAACTCGGACCCCCCCCACAGTCTTTCCATAAAGAGCAGGTCTAGACCGGACTCTGGGATGTTATTTATCTCCCAGGTCTTTCCCTAAAGAGCAGGTCTAGACCGGACTCTGGGATGTTATTTATCTCCCAGGTCTTTCCATAAAGAGCAGGTCTAGACCAGGACTCTGGGATGTTCTTTATCTCCCAGGTCTTTCCATAAATAGCAGGTCTAGACCGGACTCTGGGATGTTATTTATCTCCCAGGTCTTTCCATAAATAGCAGGTCTAGACCAGGACTCTGGGATGTTCTTTATCTCCCAGGTCTTTCCATAAATAGCAGGTCTAGACCGGACTCTGGGAGTCAATGCAGTTGGGGGTTCGGTGCCTTGCTCCAGAGCACCGTGGCAGTGCCCAGGAGGTGAACTGGCACCTCTCCAGCTACCACCAGTCCACCACCATATTGTGGTCCGTATGGGGACTTGAGCCAGCGACCCTCCGGTTCCCACCCCCAGTCCACCACCATACTGTGGTAGTATGGGGAGTTGAGTTTTATGCCCCCCCAGTTGCAGGATCCAAGGCGCCCATTAGCATCTATTAATTTAGCCTCTGGCGTTTCATCAGCCTGCTCTGAAAGAAGGAATTAGGAGGTGTGAGTTATTGTGAGGGGGGGCCGGAGTTAACATGTGATTAGAGTCCCGACCCCCCCACCAAACCACTGCTAAGCCCTGTTGAAAGTGAAGGAGGACTCCTCTCATTAGAGCCCGAACAACGGAAGATATTAACAGGAAATAGCTGCAAAGTTCTCCTCTCTCCTCCATGATCTTTACATGGCTCCCTGCTCCTTTTGAGGTTCTCCTCTCTCTCTGATCCTCTCTCCTGCTCCTTTTGATCTCTACATGGCTCCCTGCTCCTTTTTAGAGGTTCTCTCTCTCTCCTCCTGATCTCCATGATCTCTACATGGCTCCCTGCTCCTTTTAGAGGTTCTCTTCTCTCCTCCATGATCTCTACATGGCTCCCTGCTCCTTTTAGAGGTTCTCTTCTCTCCTCCATGATCTCTACATGGCTCCCTGCTCCTTTTAGAGGTTCTCCTCTCTCCTCTCTGATCTCTACATGGCTCCCTGCTCCTTTTAGAGGGTTCTACTACTCTCTCCTCTGGTATTAGTAGTTTTACTGCTTTAAAGGATCTGAGACATTTTGATTGACACTTGTTTCTCTCTCTCCTCCAGATCTGTCCATTCATCCGTTCTCACTCCTCGCCTCTCGCTTCAGGTGTTTCCAGGTGTCATGGGAACGCTGTGACATGACAGCAGAGGCTCTGACCCATGGCACACACACACACACACACAGACAGGCACACGCGCACACACACACTACAGAGACACACACACACACACACACACACACACACACAGAGACAGGCACGCACACACATACACACACAGAGAAACACACACACAGACACACACACACATATATGCACACACAGAGACAGCACACACACACACACACACACACACACACACACACACACACACAGAGACAGAGAAACACACACAGAGACACACACACACACATGCGCACACACAGAGACATGCACACACACACATGCGTACACACAGAGACAGGCACACACACACACACACACACACACACACACACAGAGGTAGAGAAACACACACACAGGCTCACACACACACACACACACACACACACACACACACACACACACACACACACACACACACACACACACACACACACACACACACACACACACACACACACACACACACACACACACACACACAGGTATTGTCTCAGCTTGTCAAACAGACACTGATCTGTTTACATCCGCTCAGTGCTTCACACACACACACTTCCTCTGTAACTGCAGGTCAGGGGTGTGTGTCCCCCCCGGGCCTTTTCACTAAGACTCTGGGTCAAGATAATCTCACCTACCCCCCCGGCGCTGGGGGGTAACGCCGGGCTACCCCACAGGTGCATTCTCCAACAGCCAGGGGCATTTCTTCCCCCCCTCCTGTTTTTAAAAGTTTCTATATCCGAATTTTGGGTTTCTTTCAACCAAATTGTCAAAAAAAATAGTTTCACTACTTTCGTTGTTATTCAATTGTATAGCATTTGAAGAATAATTGATAAAAGAACATTAAAAAAAATAACAAAAACATCGGAAAAAGTGACACAAAATGTCCAAAGTACCAAAAGAAAATCAACAAAATTGTCAAAAAAAAATCACAAAGGCATCGGAAAAGCCATAAAAGTGTTAAAAACGGGTTGCATGGTCGACAGAAATACAACACAAGGGTTTTATATATATATATATATATATATATATATATATATATATATATATATATATATATATAATATTATATATATATATATAATATTATATTATATATAATATTATATATATATATAATATTATATTATATATAATATTCAGTATGTGTATTGATATAGTTAGTAGGGAACCCATGAGCAATGCACCTGTGCAGCCCTGTACCTGTGCAAAGGTAACACACTCATCTAATGAGGTAGAATGGTTAGGGTTGGTCCAGCAGCACGAAACAGCCCTCTGCTGCCACCTACTGGTCACACAGGGAACTACACACACACACACACACACACCTACTGGTCACACAGGGAACTACACACATATACACACCTACTGGTCACACAGGGAACTACACACACACCTACTGGTCACACAGGGAACTACACACACATACACACACCTACTGGTCACACAGGGAACTACACACACAGCTACTGGTCACACAGGGAACTACACACACACAGCTACTGGTCACACAGGGAACTACACAGGGAACTACACACACACAGCTACTGGTCACACAGGGAACTACACACACACAGCTACTGGTCACACAGGGAACTACACACACACACAGCTACTGGTCACACAGGGAACTACACACACAGCTACTGGAACTACACAGGGAACTACACACACAGCTACTGGTCACACAGGGAACTACACACACACACACCTACTGGTCACACAGGGAACTACACACACACACCTACTGGTCACACAGGGAACTACACACACACACCTACTGGTCACACAGGGAACTACACACACACACCTACTGGTCACACAGGGAACTACACACACACACCTACTGGTCACACAGGGAACTACACACACACAGGGAACTACACACACACACCTACTGGTCACACAGGGAACTACACACACACACCTACTGGTCACACAGGGAACTACACACACACACCTACTGGTCACACAGGAACTACACACACACACCTACTGGTCACACAGGGAACTACACACACACACCTACTGGTCACACAGGGAACTACACACACACACCTACTGGTCACACAGGGAACTACACACACACACACACAGATACATACAGTATATACACACATACATACAGTATATACACACACACACACACACATATGCAGTATATACACACATACATATATACACATACATACATACAGTATATACACACATACATACAGTATATATATACACATATACACACACACATATGCAGTATATACACATATACATATACACACACACATACATATATACACATACATACAGTATATATACACATATGCAGTATATATATATACACATATACACACACATATGCAGTATATATGTATACACACATACAGTATATACACACATATACAGTATATACAAACATATACACACATACAGTATATATACACACACACACACACACACACGTTATTGTCTTGGGTTGTAAAGATGACAATCATCAGCTGTAGTTGCATCTTTTTATTGAGTCAAAAACAAAACAACCAAAGAAGAGATGAACTACGTTTTTACACCGAAGAAGAAGAAGATAAACGACGATACTGCAACGAGTGACGCCCGCCCTCCGGGTGATGCCCGGGTCAAAGTGCTAGTGCATAACCAGTCGTAGAGACGCTGACTAATGGCTTTTGGCAACACAAACATCCCATAAATCCATCTCCACGGCAACAAGGAAACTCTCTTTAAAGGCGTTCATTATTCTTAAAGGAACACTTCAAATTAACTAGAAAACACTGGGTGTCAAACTCGAGGCCCGCGAGCCAAACCTGGCCCCCCTCCCCGGTTCTGATCCGGCCCGCATAGCAACTTAGGTTCAAAATGCATTATGGGTTATGTAGTCATGTCACATGCACACAGAGACAAACACACACAGACACAGACAGACACACAGACACACACACACACACACACAGACACACACACAGACACACAGAGACAAACACACACACACAAACACACACCTTTGTTGTCACTCTTTTCTATACAGGCTGAGAAAGCTACGAGACGTCCAATAAAAGTCAAAATATTCGACTTTTTTGCGATGAATTAAAATCCAGAGCGTCGACCTCAGTGTCTCCAAAGGTCCCAACAGGGCCATAAGAAGTATGTGAGTTTATTCACATGATTTATTTAAGAGAAAATCATTGTTAACTGGATTACTGCACGTCTGGCATCGTCTTCTCACTTTTGGTCGACATAAAGACATAAAGACCCCAGAAAGACGACAACAATGTTAAAAAAGTGCCAATAAAGCGACAAAATTACATTTAAAAAGTGCCAAAAACTTCGGAAAAAGCAACAAAAACGTTACCGTGAACCTAAACTGTTACGCCGGATCAAAGTTAGCGAGGGGCCGGATTTGGGCCGCGGACCTCGTGTTTGACACCTGTGTTTCTACAGTGTGACAGAGAACAAGCTGTTAAGAGCTGATCGATGATTTACTAACGAAGTTTTCATGAGGTTTGACTCTGGACAGAGCTAATATGCTAGCATATTAGCATGCTAGCATGCTAGCTTGTTGTCATTAGCGACTGAATGAAACAGTTCAATGTGATGTGTGAATGCTAACCTGCTAACGGCAGCGTACAGGTAGTTATTAATAATTAATAATAAAAATGTGCTTTGGACTTTGGAAATATTATCTGGAAGACAGTGAAAGAAAATAAAAAAAAGAAATAAAAAAATAATAACTAATAAATGTTGACTTGATGTATTTAGCATTTGTGTTTGCCGCGTTATCAAGCTAACAGTTAGCATATCACATGCTAACTGTTATCTTGATAACAGTTAGCATGTCACATGCTTCCACTGTGTTTGGTTAACCATTTTTTTTAGCAAGCTTAAATCCTTACATGGGGAATGAGAGGGGGGAACACCAGAGCAGGGGGAATGAGAGGGGGAACACCAGAGCAGGGGGAATGAGAGGGGGAACACCAGAGCAGGGGGAATGAGAGAGGGAAACACCAGAGCAGGGGGAATGAGAGAGGGAAACACCAGAGCAGGGGGAATGAGAGGGGGAACACCAGAGCAGGGGGAATGAGAGGGGGAACACCAGAGCAGGGGGGAATGAGAGAGGGAAACACCAGAGCAGGGGGAATGAGAGGGGGAAACACCAGAGCAGGAGGAATGAGAGGGGGAAACACCAGAGCAGGAGGAATGAGAGGGGGAAACACCAGAGCAGGGGGAATGAGAGGGGAAACACCAGAGCAGGGGGAATGAGAGGGGGGAAACACCAGAGCAGGGGGGAATGAGAGGGGGAACATCAGAGCAGGGGGGAATGAGAGGGGGAACACCAGAGCAGGGGGAATGAGAGGGGGAAACACCAGAGCAGGAGGAATGAGAGGGGGAAACACCAGAGCAGGGGGAATGAGAGGGGGAACACCAGAGCAGGGGGAATGAGAGGGTGAAAAAGTAGCAGAAGATATTTGGACTCTAGAAATAATTTAGCTAGTGGTCGTTTCTCACTGAATAAAACCCCAAAACAGACAGAGCTCAACGTGACACACACACACACACACACACACACACACACACACACACACACACACGCGATTAGACTAGCCTATTTGTCGTGTGATGCTGTCTGACGCAGCGACGGCGGCTCTGCTAAATAGCCTCTGGAAAGAACTTGTTTCGGTTGAGCGTCTGCACCCCGGAAAAAAAACCCCGCCACATCCGAAATTAAAGGAAATAACTGTCCACACCTCACTGGCTTTACCAGTGTGTCTCCACAAGTGTGTCTGGTCCAAAGCAGTCCCAATGGGTCCCAAAACGTCCACGGTACAGAAGACACGCCCTGAACATATCCTTTACAATCCTTCCCTGATGAACCGAGCGGACCGGCCTCGTCGCACCCTCCACACGTTCTCCAAAACCTTGATGATGTTCTTACCGTGGTGACGGGAGTGAAAGGGAGGAGAGGGGTGCAGCCTGACATCCCCATCAGGCTTGATCCAGACGATGTAACTGGGGTCAGCTGTGCCCGGGTTGTGCCAGCGGGTAGAGCAGGCGCACATAGACTGAGAGGTGTTTTAGCCTCGATGCAGAGGTCCAGGTTCCGAATCCCACCTGTGATGCCCCCCCTCCCCTCTCTCTCCTAGCTGTCCTGTCAACATTAAGGGCAGAAAAGCCCAAAAAACTAGCAAAATAAAAATAAAAGTGGCACCCTAGCGCATGAGAACATGCACCAGTGGAGCTCCAGGTACATGGAAGTATTCGGCCTTGTGGTTTTCTGAATTGATGTAGACCGGATCCGGAGTAGCGCCCTGGAAACAGGGACCCAGACCTGCAGAGCTAAGGAGTCTCTCTGTAAGACCCGGGTTGAGTTTAAAGCCCCCGCTACAGGGTGGGAAACCAGCACGACTGCATGTTATCGTGTGTCTGGTTTCTACGGCGACGCAGGGTCCGTGGGATCATCTGGGAGCGATCTCCTGCACCATGGCGGGCAGGTGCATGCTGGGACACGAGTCTCTGTGTCTCAGCTTGAACACCAGCTGCTCTTTTTCCTGAGAAAGACTCTGGTTTATCAGCGCCTGCCTCTCCAGCGCCACCTTCAGGTCCTGCTGCTCCTTCGACAGCTGCCTGCAACACAGAGGACCGATTTAACCCGCGTGTCCTCTTAAAAATCAACACTTTCTCTCACGTTTTTGACCATTTTTCAACACTTTTGACGCTTGTTTTCAATGTTTGTCCCTTTTTAGACATTTAACACTACGTAACACTAACTTATTAACTTTAGTTTTACAGTTATTTTTGGAATTTATGGTCAATAAACCTCATTTATAGGAAATTATACCTAATGTTTGAGTTAGAAAAGCAGAAATTAGGAATTATTGAGACTAAAATTAAAGGAATGGATGTTGATGATAATCACAGACTGGAATATGTCAACTTTTACTCAATACTATTTCAAAAACACTTCCCTATAAATTTACATTTTATTTTGAGACTGAAAACAAAAAGATGTAAAAGATGTTTTGGAGCAGACGTCCAGCAGGAGGAGCCAAGAGGGGACGAGGGGAAGAAGAAGGGAGAAGAGAAAAGAGAATAGAGAAGTGGAGAAGAGGATAAGAGGAGAATAAGGACAGAGAAGAGAAGGAGAGGAGAAGGAAAAGAAGAAGAGAGGAGAAAAGAAGAGAATAGAGAAGAGGAGAAGAACAGAGAAGAGAAGAGGAGATAGGAGAGAAGAGGAGAATAAGGACAGAGAAGAGAAGGAGAGGAGAGGAGAAGGAGAAGAGAAGAGAGGAAAAGGAGGAGAGAAGAGAAGAGAAAAGAGAATAGAGAAGAGGAGAAGAACAGAGAAGAAGAGATAGGAGAAGAGAGAAGAGGAGAAGAACAGAGAAGAAGAGAGGAGGAGATAGGAGAGGAGCGAGGAGAAGAGAAGAGAGGAAAAGGAGGAGAGAAGAGAAGAGAAAAGAGAATAGAGAAGAGGAGAAGAACAGAGAAGAAGAGATAGGAGAAGAGAGAAGAGGAGAAGAACAGAGAAGAAGAGAGGAGGAGATACGAGAGGAGAGAGGAGAAGAGAAGAGAAGAAGAAGAAGAGGAGACATACTGAATGAGAGTCTGGTAGTTGTCTATCCGGACTCGAAGATCCTCGTTCTGCTGCAGGATGTAGACCGCCTGGTCCTCCAGAGACTGGTTCCTCTCCATCTGAGAGGAGAGAAGAAGAAGAGACGGGTGGAAAGAAGGGATGAAGACACACGAGAGACGGGTGGAAAGAAGGGATGAAGACACACGAGAGACGGGTGGAAAGAAGGGATGAAGACAAACGAGAGACGGGATGACAGCGTGTCTTCCTACCAGAGCGTCCATCTGCTGCAGCTTCCTGCTCTGCTCCTGCACGCGCTCAGTCTTCATCTCGATCACAAACAGCAGAGACTCCTGCTCCGACTCCCAGAATGCACCTGGGCTGCCATGGGCCTGGAGGGGGGCGGTGTGGGCACAGAGAACTTAATATATATAAAATAAAATTATATAACACATAACATAATATATATAGTAAAACTTATATATAACACACAGAAACAGGGTGAAACGGGGGAACATCACACAGAAACAGGGTGAAACGGGGTAACATCACAGTGAAACAGGGTGAAACGGGGTAACATCACACAGAAACAGGGTGAAACGGGGTAACATCACACAGAAACAGGGTGAAACGGGGTAACATCACACAGAAACAGGGTGAAACGGGGTAACATCACAGTGAAACAGGGTGAAACGGGGAACATCACACAGAAACAGGGTAACATCAAACAGAAACAGGGTGAAACGGGTAACATCACACAGAAACAGGGTGAAACAGGGGGGTAACATCACAGTGAAACAGGGTGAAACGAGGGGTAACATCACACAGAAACAGGGTAACATCAAACAGAAACAGGGTGAAACGGGGTAACATCACACAGAAACAGGGTGAAACGGGGTAACATCACACAGAAACAGGGTAACATCACACAGAAACAGGGTGAAACGGGGTAACATCACACAGAAACAGGGTGGGGGTAACATCACACAGAAACAGGGTGAAACGGGTAACATCACAGTGAAACAGGGTGAAACAGGGGAACATCACACAGAAACAGGGTAACATCAAACAGAAACAGGGTGAAACGGGGTAACATCACACAGAAACAGGGTGAAACGGGGTAACATCACAGTGAAACAGGGTGAAACGGGGTAACATCACACAGAAACAGGGTAACATCAAACAGAAACAGGGTGAAACGGGGTAACATCACACAGAAACAGGGTGAAACGGGGTAACATCACAGGGAAACAGGGTAACATCACAGTGAAACAGGGTAACATCAAACAGAAACAGGGTGAAACGGGGTAACATCACACGGAAACAGGGTGAAACGGGGGTAACATCACACAGAAACAGGGTGAAACGGGATAACATCACACAGAAACAGGGTGAAACGGGGTAACATCACAGTGAAACAGGGTGAAACGGGGTAACATCACAGTGAAACAGGGTGAAACGGGGTAACATCACAGTGAAACAGGGTCCTTGGGGGTAACATCACAGTGAAACAGGGTGAAGCGGGGGAAGGTTTCTATATTGACCCAGAAAAACCAAAAGTTGCTCGGTCGACGGGGACAACACGAGGGCTCAAGACGTCCCCGTACCTGGATGTTCCTCTGCAGATCCTTCTTAAACGTCGACCCCTCCACTCGCCTCTTCAGCTCGTTGTAGACCTGCAGATCTGCCGTCAGCTGATCCACTTCCTCCTGAAACATACAAAATAAAAGCATGAAAAAAAAACAGATGTAGTAATTAAAGATATTACATGCCATTTTTTGCTTTAGTAGCGATCTGACACCAGTGTGTTAAAAAATACATATAATTAATTATGTTATTAATATATACATTCAGTATATTATATTATATATAGTATATTAATAAAGAAAACATCTGCAGGTTTTTACCTTGAGGATGTTCTCAGCAGCCTGAAACTTTTCTGTGAGTTCAGTTTTCTCTTGTTCGTGTTTCTTCTGCAGCTCTGCAGCCGAAAAACACACAGATTTTATTATTTATTCTGATAAAATCCCACAAAAACAAACCCTTCGCAGTCCTGCTTTATTTTCCAGACTTCCATTTTCATTCACCAGGCAGAGCAGTTTGTGGAGACTGAACAAGTTCTATTGTATTAAAACTGGACAAATATTATTGGTTCATAGTTATCATGTGAATATTTTGTAAACTCCTCGTCTGGCCAGCAGGAGGAGATAAGATTAATTTGCAGCTGTGACTGTGTGAAGGAGCTATTGTTTCTTTATTAAAACTTCAGTGAACTGTGTTAACCTTAACCTCCTGAGCCCTAAGGCCAGTTTTACAGTTTATTGTCCGTCTGGATTTATTTTATAATAACTTGTAAAACATCAACCCTGTTGTCTACAGTCAAGAAACTGGGTTATTAGAATATTTGGGTTGCAGTGAGGTCACTTGCATGTTAAAAATGATTGTAGGACCTTAAAGACAAATAAATAAATAAATAAAACGGAACATGACTCTTCCAGATATGTATTGATATCACAGACAGATAAATAATAAATAAGCCATTTTACTCTCTAAAACACGTCTCATATGTCCTGGTAGTCACACTGTGAAGAAATAATCATTATAACTTATACAGATGACAAAATACAGACATTTTTTCAAAGAAAGTCCAGACGCTTTTGCTCTCATCACATTTACTTATGCCAATAATAACATAATAATGTCATATTTATTGATTATTGGAAGTTCCAGGCTCAACAGAAAATCACCTGTAGAGGCTAGAAGGACCCGGAAGAGACCTCCGTAACCGCTGACTCGTCAGGTTTTAGACGCAACTTTTGGTGAGTCGATAGCTGTTATGGTTACTAAATTATTAAACCATGAATCAGAGGTGCTGTTTATACACGTGGGCGAGTGTCTCGGTGACAGAGTGTTAACCTTCATCTTGCTTAATACACCCAGTTTCTCTTTAACCAATAGTATAGCAGATAATATGATGTACTAACCCACTTTTATGTAAAACAATGATGTTTTAGCTCACATTTATGTTAAACAACTATATACTACGCCCCTTATGTAAATCAACTTTCTGTGCACACCGACTTAATAAAAACGGCCGAGCAGGGGATGAGAGCTTTGGAAAGACTGCTGAATGCTTTTCTGCTTTATTCCCCTTTGCAAAGTCACAAAAGGCAAGTCCGTGTCCTTGTGTAATTTTTTCCACTCAAGTCTTTGAACCTAAAAGGTCGACTAATGTTGTCGTGTGTTACCTTCCACGTTCCTCTCGTGTTCTTCAGTAGCAGTTTTACTTTTCTGTTCATGCAAGACGTTCAAGTCAGCCGTCGTCTCCGTTTTCACCTGAAATAATCAGAACAGTTTCAGTTTAGAAGAAAAAGATACACCGTGCTCACACAGGAGGGAAGTGGTAGCTGCGAAACGGGGTAACATCACACAGAAACAGGGTGAAACGGGGTAACATCACACAGAAACAGGGTGAAACGGGGTAACATCACACAGAAACAGGGTGAAACGGGATAACATCACACAGAAACAGGGTGAAACGGGGGAACATCACACAGAAACAGGGTGAAACGGGGGAACATCACACAGAAACAGGGTGAAACGGGGGAACATCACACAGAAACAGGGTGAAACGGGGGAACATCACACAGAAACAGGGTGAAACGGGGGAACATCACACAGAAACAGGGTGAAACGGGGTAACATCACAACATCACACAGAAACAGGGTGAAACAGGGGAACATCACACAGAAACAGGGTGAAACGGGGTAACATCACACAGAAACAGGGTGAAACGGGTAACATCACACAGAAACAGGGTGAAACGGGGGAACATCACACAGAAACAGGGTGAAACGGGGAACATCACACAGAAACAGGGTGAAACGGGTAACATCACACAGAAACAGGGTGAAACGGGGAACATCACACAGAAACAGGGTGAAACGGGGTAACATCACACAGAAACAGGGTGAAACGGGGGAACATCACAGTGAAACAGGGTGAAACGGGGTAACATCACACAGAAACAGGGTGAAACGGGGTAACTGCACACAGAAACAGGGTGAAACGGGGTAACGTCACACAGAAACAGGGTGAAACGGGGAACATCACACAGAAACAGGGTGAAACGGGGAACATCACACAGAAACAGGGTGAAACGGGGTAACATCACACAGAAACAGGGTGAAACGGGTAACATCACACAGAAACAGGGTGAAACGGGGGAACATCACACAGAAACAGGGTGAAACGGGGAACATCACACAGAAACAGGGTGAAACGGGTAACATCACACAGAAACAGGGTGAAACGGGGGAACATCACACAGAAACAGGGTGAAACGGGGAACATCACACAGAAATAGGGTGAAACAGGGGAACATCACACAGAAACAGGGTGACACGGGGGAACATCACACAGAAACAGGGTGAAACGGGGTAACATCACACAGAAATAGGGTGAAACAGGGGAACATCACACAGAAACAGGGTGACACGGGGGAACATCACACAGAAACAGGGTGAAACGGGGTAACATCACACAGAAACAAGGTGAAACGGGGGAACATCACACAGAAACAGGGTGAAACAGGGGAACATCACACAGAAACAGGGTGAAACGGGGGAACATCACACAGAAACAGGGTGAAACGGGGAACATCACACAGAAACAGGGTGAAACGGGGTAACATCACACAGAAACAGGGTGAAACGGGGAACATCACACAGAAACAGGGTGAAACGGGGAACATCACACAGAAACAGGGTGAAACGGGGTAACATCACACAGAAACAGGGTGAAACGGGTAACATCACACAGAAACAGGGTGAAACGGGGAACATCACACAGAAACAGGGTGAAACGGGGGAACATCACACAGAAACAGGGTGAAACGGGGTAACATCACACAGAAACAGGGTGAAACGGGGAACATCACACAGAAACAGGGTGAAACGGGGTAACATCACACAGAAACAGGGTGAAACGGGGGAACATCACAGTGAAACAGGGTGAAACGGGGTAACATCACACAGAAACAGGGTGAAACGGGGTAACTGCACACAGAAACAGGGTGAAACGGGGGAACATCACAGTGAAACAGGGTGAAACGGGGTAACATCACACAGAAACAGGGTGAAACGGGGAACATCACACAGAAACAGGGTGAAACGGGGGAACATCACACAGAAACAGGGTGAAACGGGGTAACATCACACAGAAACAGGGTGAAACGGGGAACATCACACAGAAACAGGGTGAAACGGGTAACATCACACAGAAACGGTGAAACGGGTAACATCACACAGAAACAGGGTGAAACGGGGGTAACATCACACAGAAACAGGGTGAAACGGGTAACATCACACAGAAACAGGGTGAAACGGGGGAACATCACACAGAAATAGGGTGAAACGGGTAACATCACACAGAAACAGGGGAACATCACACAGAAACAGGGTGAAACGGGGTAACATCAAACAGAAACAGGGTGAAACGGGGTAACATCACACAGAAACAGGGTGAAACGGGGGAACATCACACAGAAACAGGGTGAAACGGGGGAACATCACACAGAAACAGGGTGAAACGGGGAACATCACACAGAAACAGGGTGAAACGGGGAACATCACACAGAAACAGGATGAAACGGGGTAACATCACACAGAAACAGGGTGAAACGGGGGAACATCACACAGAAACAGGGTGAAACGGGGTAACATCACACAGAAACAGGGTGAAACGGGTAACATCACACAGAAACAGGGTGAAACGGGGGAACATCACACAGAAACAGGGTGAAACGGGGGAACATCACACAGAAACAGGGTGAAACGGGTAACATCACACAGAAACAGGGTGAAACGGGGGAACATCACACAGAAACAGGGTGAAACAGGGGAACATCATGGGGAGGTTGCTCCCCAAAATCTCCCAATACATGGCCCCGGTCCTCCTCTCCTTAATACAGTGCAGTCGCCCTGTCCCATGTGCAGAAAAACACCCCCAAAGCATGATGCTACCCCCCCATGCTTCACAGTAGGGATGGTGGTCTTGGGATGGTCCTCATCATTCTTCTTCCTCCAAACACGGTTAGTGGAATTATGACCAAAAAGTTCTATTTTGGTCTCATCTGACCACATGACTTTCTCCCATGACTCCTCTGGATCATCCAAATGGTCATTGGCAAACTTAAGACGGGCCTTGACATGTGCTGGTTTAAGCAGGGGAACCTTCCGTGCCATGCATGATTTCAAACCATGACGCCTTAGTGTATTACCAACAGTAACCTTGGAAACGGTGGTCCCAGCTCTTTTTCAGGTCATGGACCAGCTCCTCCCGTGTAGTTCTGGGCTGATTTCTCACCTTTCTTAGGGATCATTGAGACCCCACGAGGTGAGATCTTGCATGGAGCCCCAGTCGAGGGAGA
>CM049380.1:31516748-31536748 GCA_026937815.1 Etheostoma perlongum
TCAAATTATCATTTTAGTTTTTTTTTGCAGAAATATTGAATGTTTTCCTCTTTATAAAGAGATCAGTTATCTCTTTCATTCCTCTGATCTTAACTATTAGTCAACATAATTCATAATTTCTGCTTTTTTAACTCTAAAATATTAGGTATAATTCTGATGTTAGTGAAAACAAAAACAAAAACCAAGTCCAAAGAGGTTCGAGTCCGAGTCAAGACCGCGTCCAGGACAGAATAAAGGTCTTATGCATGACAATATCAAGAGAATCATTCTGGGTTTCCCTTTCCCTCCAATATTATTATTATCAACATAATAAAGACACCTGGACTCGGTCCAGACCAGAAGCCATATTGGGCATTGAGACCGAGTCATTAAAGTCCGAGTCCAAATACCAGTGAGTCCGAGACAAGTCCGACTCCATAGAAAAACAGTCTTGAGACCGGACTCGAGTCCAAGGCCGGTCTCGAGTACTACAGTCCTGCTAAAATGTGAAGATTTGATGTTTTTCTTTGTCATTCATCGGGGCTTTCCTGCAGGTAGCTTTGCTCGAACCAACCAATCAGCGCGCAGCTCATCTAAATATTCATTAGGCCGTCCCCTCTGAGTCCATTAGTCGACTGATCTGTGGTTCTGGTCTTAGTTGACCAAGGTTTCTTTAGTTGATAAGTCATTTTTATGCTTATTTACTCATTTCCAAGAAACTTATGAGCACATGTCTGCTGAACACCAGAGTTAAAGTGGTGCTTTTGCAGGATTAATTGTGTAGAAACTCAGATTTACAGATGGTAATTAATTAACTCCATTTATAGTGAGCTTTTCTAGTCTCAAAGCCAGAACTCTGTCCATTAAAGTAGATTTTGTTGAGTAGTCAACAAAATCCTGGAAGTGTCAGTCAACTAAGAGTTTCTTCATTTGAAGACAGCCCTAATATTCATAAGCATACCATATAAAAGAAAACCTCTCGGCTATTTCCCAGGGTTGCATTAGGAGACCTTAGAGAACAGTGTGAAATACCCAAATTGACCCGTTGTCCTCATGTTGTCCCCATGTTGTCCCATGTTGCCCTCATGTTGTCCTATATGCCCCAATGTTCTTTTAATTCCCCAAAATAACATGATTGATTCCCCATGTTGTCCCCATCTTTGCCCTCATGTTACAAATCTCTACTTTCATTAATTTTGCCCCCATGTGGTCTTATTCAATTTTATTGCATTGTAAAACAAATGGAAGTGTTTTTGAAATAGTATTGAGTAAAATGTTGTCCTCATGTTGCCCCCATGGTGTCCTCATGTTGTGTCCTCATGTTGTCCTCATGTTGTCCCCATGTTGTCCCCATGTTGCCATCCATTCATGTTGCCCTCATGTTTAATTTTAGTCTCATGTTAATTCCTAATTTTGTCCTTTTCTAACTCAAACATTAGGTACAATTTCCTATAAATGAGGTTTATTGACCATAAATTCCCCATGTTGTCCCCTGTAAAACTAAAGTTTCCTCAAGTTATGTTGTTCCTCAGTGTTAAACATAAAAATGTTGACAACCATTGTTCTATAAAAATGTTCATTAAAATTCCCCAAAAAAAGGGATTCCAAAAAACATAAGAAAAATCTTAAAACATCTTATTAAAAAGCATCAAACAATGATGATTTTGAAATAGTATTTAAATTACCATATTTCTGGAACTTGTGGTTGTTAAACCTTATAACATCCATTCCTTTAATTTTAGTCTCAAAATTGAATTTCTGCTTTTTAACTCAAACATTATTTAATTTCTATAAATGAGGTTTATGACCATAAATCAAAAATAACTGTAAAACTAAAGTTTAGTTAATAATGTTAAACATAAAAAAGAGATCATATTCTCCATTAAAATTGTTGAAAAAAAGGAAAAAAACATAAGAAAAAGTTCCTCTGGATGGAAATCAAACAATGCTGTTTTTATTACCACTATTTCTGTTCTTGTGGATATTAAACCCACGCGTATGGGTATCGAGTAACTTTTGAGTTAATAAAGCAGAAATATGAATTAGGACCCGGATTTAAGATCAGAGGATGCTGATGGATAAGGACCCGGACCCGGTTCAGAGGAATAATGATAAAATTAAAATAGAGATCATATCCGTGGAAACCGGATCAGAGGACCCCCCCCAACTCCTCTGGATGGAAACTAACTGCTGTGGTTTTGTGGTTCTGTTATGCGAGACCCAGAATATCCAGAATGAACCTGATGGAGATGGCTCCACAACTCTGTTATGATATTAAAAATCACCATGGTTACAGTTTAAAAATCACCATGGTTACAGTTTGAAAACCACCATGGGACCGTTTGAAAACCACCATGGTCACGGTTTGAAAATCACCATGGTTACAGTTTGAAAACCACCATGGTTACCGTTTGAAAATCACCATGGTTACAGTTTGAAAATCACCATGGTTACAGTTTGAAAATCACCATGGTTACGGTTTGAATAACATCACCTGAAGGTGGAATCTGCAGAGTCAGGTCTACAACGGGCAGAGGCGATCTTTTACAAGCAGACGGCGTCTTCAGGCGACCGAGTCTGGAGGACATGGGTAAGAAGAACAACCTGAAGAAGAGGCGGGGGGGGACAGGGACGGCGGTCCTCGCGGCGCGGCGCCCCCGACCTACAAACAGCTGCAAGACGCTCTCCGCGCTCACAAGAACATCGCCAGCCTGACCGCGCAGATCCGCCGATCCCTGGAGGACAAGGAGCGCATGGGCAACCAGATGCAGAAGGACAAGCTGAGAATCAAACATCTGGAGGAGTGTGTGGAGATCCGGGGGAAGCAGGTCGACGCCGAGTACGAGAAGAACTACGAAAGGCTGAGGAAGGGCGAGGCGGAGACAGAAAGAGTGGTCCACCTGCACAGCAAGAGGATGGAGGAGTTAAAGGCTGAACACCAGAAGAAAGTGAGTCAGATGGAGGACGAGATCCAGCAAAGGGACGGGAAAATCCTCCTGAGGGACGCGGAAATACTGGACCTCCGCAAAGAGAAGGAGCGTCTCGCTCAGAGGTCAACGGAGGTCAAAGAGAAGGAGCGTCTCGCTCAGAGGTCAACGGAGGTCAAAGACAAGGAGCGTCTCGCTCAGAGGTCAACGGAGGTCAAAGACAAGGAGCGTCTCGCTCAGAGGTCAACGGAGGTCAAAGAGAAGGAGCGTCTCGCTCAGAGGTCAACGGAGGTCAAAGAGAAGCAAGAAGATGAACTCCAACAGCCACAACACTCAGCTCTGGAGCAGGAAGTCCCACTCCTGGAAGACAGAAAGGAGGACATGGAGAAGGAAGAAGAGGAGACACCAGGACACCAGGTGGAGGAGAAGAAGGAGGAGATGTGTGTGGAAAGTAGAAGCAGGTGGTGTGTGTTTCTCAGGAGGGGCGTCGCAGCGTGGCAGAAAATGAAAATGCAGAAGAAGATGAAAAAGAGTGAGAAGGAGGAGAAGAAGCACGCAGCAGAGGAAAAGATGGAGGAAGAGAAGGAGGAGGAGAGCGTGGCTGAGATATAAAAGCTTTCAAACAATAACAAATAAAAACAATTAACTCAAACTTCAATGTCTCTGCCTCTAAATATATATATTATATATATTATATAGTACAATAATACATTATGGTGGCTATACAGTTATTGTGTTTGTTTATGTAAGTAGAAGCGGATCATTGTGTAAATATATATACACATTATATAGTTATTATATATATATAGTATATCAATACATTATTATTATTATTATGGTGGCTATAAAGTAGAAGTATTGTGTTTGTTAATGTAACTAAAGCGGATTAATGCTCTAATAAAACAGTGATATTCTGCATGGAAAACCTCATAACTGATTATAATGATGATTAATTTAACCCTCCTGTTGTCTTTGAGGTCAAATTTGACCCATTTTCAAAAAAATGTCCATATCAGAAATTGCCAAAAATGAACATGGATGGTTCCATTCATGTAAAATAAAGGAACGGGACATGTTGGGTGTTTTATTATATTATATATTATATTTTATAGCATATTTCCGCTTTTCAAACTCAAAAATGAGGTTTAGTGAGGTTTTAAGCCTAACTAACTGCTGTGGTTTTGTGGTTCTGTTCTACGAGATCCCGCGAGATCTCGTGAGATCTCGTGGGTCCTCGAGACTTCAGCTGTCAGTCCTGGCCGCAGCAGCAGATCAGAGGACCCGGATCAGAGGACCCGGACCCGGACCAGAGGACCCGGACCCGGATCAGAGGACCCGGACGTCTGTCACGGGGACTTGAAGTTGAATTGTGAAAAGAAAGCAGAATATCCAGAATGAACCCGATGGAGATGGCTCCACATCACCTGAAGGTGGAATCTGCAGAGTCAGGTCTACAACGGACGCTTTTCAAACTCAAAAATGAGGTTTAGTACCCATGAACTCCAAGAATGAGTAAAACTAGTATGGGGGGGGAAGCATTGAATAAAAATGTGACAAAAATGTCGGAAAAAGGGTAAAAAAACGTTGAAAAAGCAACATAAAAAAGGAGAAAAAAGCAACTTAAAGCTGAAAAAACTAACAATAAAGCGCAAGATGGTGAAAAAAGTTGAAAAACGTGAACAAACACAAGGGATAGGATTAGCAATAATATTAAAATATTAACAATATTTACTGGTTATGTTATGTACATCTCCCTGTCTCTGCTGAATATCCGTATTTTTAAAAATATTTTAAGTATTTTTTGGGGCGTTTTAGGCCTTTATTGACAGGACAGAGTTTTTGTTGCCTTTTTGACATGTTTTTCTAGAGTTTTCTTCACATTTTTCATGTTTTTTTTATAGAAAAGTGAATAAAAACTGTTTAACTTTTTCATTTTTTTAAAAACAAACTTGAAAAATGCGACTAAAACTCCAGAAAAACATGTCGAAAAAAGGCAAAAAAATTTGCCAAACAACTCAGAAAAAAGGCAAATGGAGTAGCATTGGTCGCCGGGTGGTTGTCACATGCCCGGCGTATTTTAAGTATTCTTTGGGCATTTTGGGTCTTTGATGACAGGACAGCTGAAGACATGAAAGGGGAGGGGGGGGTTTAAGCCTTAGCAGCCCACTCATTATACAGGTAAAAGCCAGTAAATTAGAATATTTTGAAAAAACTTGATTTATTTCAGTAATTGCATTCAAAAGGTGTAACTTGTACATTATATTTATTCATTGCACACAGACTGATGCATTCAAATGTTTATTTCATTTAATTTGGATGATTTGAAGTGGCAACAAATGAAAATCCAAAATTCTGTGTGTCACAAAATTAGAATATTGTGTAAGGGTTAAATTTTGAAGACACCTGGTGCCACAAAGTAATCAGCTGATTAACTCAAAACACCTGCAAAGGGCTTTAAATGGTCTCTCAGTCATGGGGAAGACTTCAGATTTGACAGCTGTCCAAAAGGCGACCATGGACACATTGCACAAGGAGGGAAAGACACAAAAGGTTATTGCTGAAGAGGCTGGCTGTTCTCAGAGCTCTGTGTCCAAACACATTAATAGAGAGGCAAAGGGAAGGAAACACTGTGGTCAGAAAAAGTGTACAAGCGATAGGGATCACCGCGCCCTGGTCAAGATTGTGAAAAAAAAACCCATTCAAAAATGTGGGGGAGATTCACAAGGAGTGGACAGCTGCTGGAGTCAGTGCTTCAAGATCCACCACCAAGAGACGCTTGAAAGACACGGGTTTCAACTGCCGCATACCTCGTGTCAAGCCACTGTTGACCAAGAAACAGCGCGGAAAGCGTCTCACCTGGGCTAAGGAAAAAAAGAGCTGGACTGCTGCTGAGTGGTCCAAAGTCATGTTTTCTGACGAAAGCAAATGTTGCATTTCCTTTGGAAATCGAGGTCCCAGAGTCTGGAGGAAGACAGGAGAGGCACAGGATCCACGTTGCCTTAAGTCTAGTGTAAAGTTTCCACCATCAGTGATGGTTTGGGGTGCCATGTCATCTGCTGGTGTCGGTCCACTCTGTTTCCTGAGATCCAGGGTCAACGCAGCCGTCTACCAGCAAGTTTTAGAGCACTTCATGCTTCCTGCTGCTGACCTGCTCTATGGAGATGGAGATTTCAGGTTCCAACAGGACTTGGCGCCTGCACACAGCGCAAAATCTACCCGTGCCTGGTTTACGGACCATGGTATTTCTGTTCTAAATTGGCCAGCCAACTCCCCTGACCTTAGCCCCATAGAAAATCTGTGGGCTATTGTGAAAAGGAAGATGCAGAATGCCAGACCCAAAAATGCAGAAGAGTTGAAGACCACTATCAGAGCAACCTGGGCTCTCATAACACCTGAGCAGTGCCAGAAACTCATCGACTCCATGCCACGCCGCATTAATGCAGTAATTGAGGCAAAAGGAGCTCCAACCAAGTATTGAGTATTGTACATGCTCATATTTTTCATTTTCTTACTTTTCAGTTGGCCAACATTTCTAAAAAACTCCCTTTTTTGTATTAGCCTTAAGTAATATTCTAATTTTGTGACACACGGAATTTTGGATTTTCATTTGTTGCCACTTCAAATCATCCAAATTAAATGAAATAAACATTTGAATGCATCAGTCTGTGTGCAATGAATAAATATAATGTACAAGTTACACCTTTTGAATGCAATTACTGAAATAAATCAAGTTTTTCAAAATATTCTAATTTACTGGCTTTTACCTGTATATCTTATTATATAATAAACAGGTTTACAGTGAGGCGTTCAGGGCTGTGGGAAACCGTAACCTTTGGGAGTCTATCGCCTGGCAGACGGACCATCTGTTGGCTCGGAGACAGCTGGCCGAGCTGGAGGTGAGAAATATGTGCAACACGTTAGCATCGTTGAACCCGTCAACATGCACCGGTTCAACGATGCAGACGCTAAGTCTCAACTCGTTTTAAAGGGGAACTTCAGGATTTAATAACCTGGGAGGCCCGATTTTCCAGACTCCATTTAGAAAAGCTGTAATTTTATCTTATATCTGGGGGAAGGGGGGCAGTAGCTCAGTCAGCTGGGAACCGTGCATGTATAGGTACTGAGCATGTGTAGTTCAGGCCTGTGTGTAATGTCTGTAATAACCCATTTACATGTGAAGATATGCTGCTCTATACACACTAAAAGTAGTGATTATTTACATGGAGTCTGGTGGAGATATACTGCTCTATACACGCTAAAAGTAGTGATTATTTACATGGAGTCTGGTGGAGATATGCTGCTCTATACACGCTAAAAGTAGTGATTATTTACAAGGAGTCTGGTGGAGATATGCTGCTCTATACACACTAAAAGTAGTGATTATTTACATGGAGTCTGGTGGAGATATGCTGCTCTATACACGCTAAAAGTAGTGATTATTTACATGGAGTCTGGTGGAGATATGCTGCTCTATACACGCTAAAAGTAGTGATTATTTACATGGAGTCTGGTGGGTTTGGTGATGGTCTGACGCTGAACATTTGTCCTACAGGGTTTCATCGCAGCTCGGTTCACAGCTGTTTTTACAGCGCTCTCGCTCAATACTGGACCAGTTTTAAAGATTTATGTTCAGTCACTTAGTTACCAATGCATCGGGTCCAGGTTGAAGAAAAACCCTAAAATACCCTTTGAACTGCTGCTTAAAGTCTTTGTTTTGGCTCCTATGTAGACTTTAAAATTGAAAATGCACACACACACACACACACACACACACACACACACACACAGACACACACACACACAGAGAGACACACACACAGAGAGAGAGACACACACACACACACAGAGACACACACAGAGAGAGACACACACACACACACAGAGACACACACACACACACACAGAGAGAGACACACACACACACACACACCGTAGATCTCCTGCAGCTCGGCCTGAACCTCTGAACCTCTGAGCCCCTGAACCTCTGAACCCCTGAGCCTCTGAACCCCTGAGCCCCTGAACCCTAAACCTCTGAACCTCTGAACCTCTAAACCTCTAAACCTCTAAACCTCTAAACCTCTAAACCTCTAAACCTCTAAACCTCTAAACCTCTAAACCTCTGAACCTCTGAACCTCTGAACCTCTGAACCTCTGAACCTCTGAACCTCTGAACCTCTAAACCTCTAAACCTCTGAACCTCTGAACCTCTGAACCTCTGAACCTCTGAACCTCTGAACCTCTGAACCCCTGAACCTCTAAACCTCTGAACCCCTGAACCCCTGAACCTCTGAACCTCTAAACCCTAAACCTCTAAACCTCTAAACCTCTAAACCTCTGAACCTCTAAACCTCTGAACCTCTGAACCTCTGAACCTCTAAACCTCTAAACCTCTAAACCTCTAAACCTCTGAACCTCTAAACCTCTAAACCTCTGAACCTCTAAACCTCTAAACCTCTGAACCTCTGAACCTCTAAACCTCTGAACCTCTGAACCCCTGAACCCCTGAACCTCTTCTATTCTCAGACAACGGAACCGGTCCCCAGGAGCTCACGTAGGGCAACGGCTCCGGTTTGGGTTTAAGATCTCAACTACATCTTTATTCCAGCAGGACGCTGAGGACTGACGCTTCTCTTAACCCTCCTGGTGTCCTCGGGTCAAATCCCACCCTTTAAAAAAAAAAAAAAATCACTATATCTGAAATATGAGTTTATTTTGAACCAAATTACCACAAAAAATGATGGATTCCTGGATTATTTCACTGAATTTTGGGTATAAATTGAAATAGTTTCAAATCAACATCTTGATAAAACTCATCATACGTTCCCCTGATCTTAACTATTAGTCAAAACAATCCATAATGTCTGCTTTTTTAACTCTAATATTAGGTATAATTCTATATAAATGAGGGTTATTGACCATGAATTCCAAAAAATAGTGTAAAACTAGTAAGGTGGTGTTAGTGGAAAATGTCAAATATGGCAAAAAGGGTCAAAATAAATAAATAAATGTTAATCTTTTTTGACACGGGAGGACACACAAGAGTTAAGACAAACACATGTCAGTTTATATATTATTATATATTTGGGGCTCTTTATCTTCCATTATCGGTCTTCTTTCAGACTAATGGACAACACTACTTTGTCACTTTCTCCTAAACTCATTATGCAGAGTAAGCATTACATAATGCCTCATTTGCATATTTAAACATCACACTCTGAAAACATGGAAAACAAGAACTTCGGTGCCTAGACCTCTAACTCAAACATTAGGTATAATTTCCTATAAATGAGGTTTATTGACCATAAATTCCAAAAATAACTGTAAAACTAAAGTTAATAAGTTAGTGTTACGTAGTGTTGAAAACGTCAAGTGTTAAAAAAAGGGACAAAAACATGAGAAAAAGTGTTGATTTTCAATTTTGACAGGAAGACAAACACACACACACACACACACACACACACAGAGACACCCACACACACACACACACACACACACATACATACATACACAGAGAGACACCCACACACACACACACACACACACAGAGAGAGACACCACACACACACACACACAGAGAGAGACACCCACACACACACACACACACACACACACACATACATACACCCACACAGAGACACCCACACACACACACACACACACACAGAGAGACACACACACACACACACACACACACACACACACACACACACACACACACACACACACACACACACACACACAGAGACACCCACACACACACACACACATACATACACCCACACAGAGAGACACACACCCACACACACACACACAGAGAGACACCCACACACACACACACACACACACACACAGAGAGACACCCACACACACACACACACACACAGAGAGACACCCACACACACACACACACACAGAGAGACACACACACACACACACACAGAGACACCCACACACACACACACACACACACACACACACACACACACACACACACACACACACACACACACACACACACAGACACCCACACACACACACACACACACACACACACACACACACACACACACACACACACACACACACACACACACACACACACACAGAGACACCCACACACCCACACTGTGGTGAGAGACACCCACACACACACACACACACACACACAAACACCCACACACACACACCCACACACACACACACACACACACACACACACGTCATTTTCTATCAATAACCAACGTAAAACAGCTGTTCAACTGTTCTCGCTCTGTGGTGAGGTGGTCTTACAGTAGACACACAACACCCAAAACTACACACAATGTCACAAACACAACTACACACAATGTCACAAACACACGCAAAACTACACACAATGTCACAAACACAACTACACACAATGTCACAAACACAACTACACACAATGTCACAAACACACGCAAAACTACACACAATGTCACAAACACAACTACACACAATGTCACAAACACACGCAAAACTACACACAGTGTCACAAAAACTCTTTAAATCCTCATTTACTGAAGAATGGAAGTAGAATAAGAAGTTTATATCTTTAATGTGTGTGTGCGTGCATGCATGCGTGTGTCGGGTCTGTGTGTGTGTGTGCCTGTGTGTGTCTGTGTGTGCATGTGCCTCTGGGTTGGCGGGGTGTGTGTGTGTCTCTATGTGTGTGCACGTGTCTGTGTTTGGGAGAGGGTGTGTGTGTGTGTGTGTGTTTGTGTGCCTCTGGGTTGGGGGGGTGTCTGTGGGTGTAGTTGAGCTATTTTCTGCCTACTTTGTGTTGCTTTTTTGCAATGTGTGTGTGTGTGTGTGTGTGTGTGTGTGTGTGTGTGTGTGTGTGTGTCTATGTTTGGTGGGGGGAATGTTTGTGGGTGTGTGTGTCTCTGGTCTTGTGTGTGTGTGTGTGTGTGTGTGTCACGACTTTGTTGTCCTTTTTTTGGAAGCAGAACAAAGTGCTGATATTATATTATATTACTACTAATTAAACATGAATGCTATCAGAGAGCTGTCAGCTGTAATATCCAGACATCTAGGAGGATTATGACAACATGCAGTCGCTGTATCGGAGAAGATTACAGGTCCAGCGTGTTAAATGTGAATATAAATAACCCTTTTTCATCATTTTCTGACATGTTTAGAGTCCAAAACTACAAATCCCATCATCCTCAGTGAAAAGCTGCTGGCTGCAGCCCTACAAAACACATTTAAACTCACATAACACACTTTATCTCAAAGTAGGATGGCAGTGGAGATATTAGAGGAGTCATACAGGTGCACTGGAGTGTAAGATAGTTAAAATACGGTGTGTTACAGCCAAAGAGCTCCGTGGGAAACACTGACTCAAACACGATGCCAGATTAGAAACAGATGAAGAGGAGAAAGGTACCCTAACGTTCACGGTTCTTTGTCTGGCAAAAATTATGTATATTATGGCGCCAAATGTTGTTTTTATGTGTGTGTGTATCGATAAATTAGCATTAAATCGTAAATAAGTGAGCTGGGTTTTATGATCCATTCAGATCAAGGGCGGCTTGTGGCTAGAAGGGATACAGCTACGGCCGGAAGTTACGCAAAAACGTGCGAAATCTAACTCATTAACCCCAATTTCTTGTTTTTTGTCACGTGAATTCAAAAAATACATAACTTATAACGGTAGACACTGAAACACGTAACACAACCAGCTACTAGCTACGTGTCTGAAACGTAGAACTGAATGTATTGTTTTCATTAAAAGTTGTGAGAAAAACATTTTTTTTTTTTTTTTTATTACATTCACACAAGAAACGCGTGTTTGGTTTTAATCTAAACCTAGATTTTTTAAATAATTTTAATAAGTTGTTTTGGTGCCTAAACGTGACGTTGAGTTGCGTCGTCGCCGTCGCTGTATCCCTCCGCGACGCAGTGTTGCCAAGTCCGCTTATTATAAGCTCCTTTGGGCTTGTTTTTCTGTAAAGTCGCTAACAAATATTGGTTGTCGCGGTTTTCTTGGGCTTGTTTCTAAAGTGTAGTTGCTTATTTGGGCTTGTTCCCAGCTCCATAATAAGTTAGCCTATAAAGTGATGGTAACTGGACTGTAGGAGAGGTTTTGGGGGAATAAATGCCCGGGATAAAGTGGGTGAAATACGGGAAGAAATCTAACAAAGACCGGGAGAAAGAGAAAGGAGGAAAAGAATGGATTCAACCCGTCGTGGGGAATGACTCAAACAGTGTCTATATTTGATATCCCATCAGTTTTCTAATGTTAAAGGTGGTTTAACTCCCTCCTGGGGTCATGGTCCTGAACGTGGGGACAGTTTACCAATCTGTCCCCATGGATGCAAATGGACAATCCGTCCCCACAGATTGTAAAACCGTGCACACAGTTTATTAATTTATTTCTTCCAGGATCTTAGAGGGGCTCCGTAGAAGAAGTCGCATGTTTTGGGCTTGTTTTCACAGGCCTGGTTGCATATTTGTCTCGCAAGATCTGGCAACACTCTCCGCAAGCTGAAGCCGTTAAGCAGAACTTCCAACTTCTCCGACCGAAAGTGAACTTCTCCGCGACTTTTAACGATTTTTAACCGTATTAGTTTCTTACCTTGCTGTGGCTGCAGCCCATCCCTCCTCCTCCTCTATCCTCCTCTATCCTCCTCTATCTCTTCTCTTCTCCTTCTCAGTCCGTCCTGCTGTTTTCTCCGTCTGTCTCTCTCTCTGTCTCTCTGTCTGTCTGTCTGTTTAAAAAAAGTCCCGTAACGTGAACGCACCGCCGTGTTCAGGCCGCCGACCACAGGGGGCGGGGCTTATATGTGCTGCCTTCAGGGACACCACGTAAACTAGTGAATTCCATATTATTTATTCGTTTTTTTTAGAATATAAACCGTTAAAAGATTCCCAAAATTTTGCTCTTTTTAAAGATGATTCATGTTGAATTACCTGGGTTATATTTTGATTAAAGCCCCCCCCTCTTTCTTTTTAAGGTTATTTTAATCTATTATAACTAACATGCTAGTTAACATTAAAAATAAAAAATTTAAATCATAAACATTTGAAATCGGCGATAAAGAGGGCGTGTTTAGGGCGTGGCTATGACTTCCTGTTTCCACTCTCACCTTCTGCACACCTGATCCCGTTAAGAGCTGGCTGCTGATTGGCCGATCCAGAGAAACAAGTCGGTGTGTGAGGAGCCTTTAATCGGATAAACAAAGAGATTGAACACACACACACTCTCGCACACACTCTCTCTCACACACACACACACACACACACACACACACACACACACACACACACACACACACACACACACACACACACACACAGGCAGTGAAGGCAGCTTTGACTGATCCTCATTACACGTGAAGAAGGTTTTATGACAAATCAAAGCTACTAACTGTTATGTTTTATATTATTATGTTATGTAGTTATTTGTTATAACTACGGGAAGTTAATGAAGCCGAGGCTGTTTAATAAGGAAGGTACATCTATAAACTGTGTGTGTGTGTGTGTGTGTGTGTGTGTGTGTGTATGTGTCTGTGTATGTGTCTGTGTGTGTGTGTTTGTGTATGTGTCTGTGTGTGTGTGTGTATGTGTGTGTGTGTGTGTGTCTGTGTGTGTGCACAGATACAGGCGCACAAACGCGCAAAACGCGCAAACGCACACACACACTCTCTCTCTCAAACACACACACTCACATTCTCACACAGACACACACTCTCTCACTCTCACACTCACTCACACACACACACACACAAACTCTCTCACACACACACACACACACGCTCAACAGTGACATCAGCTGTTAAAAATGTGATGATGTCAGAGGTTTTATGGGAACACACACCTGAGGCTGCAGGTCTTCAGAACAACAACAGCACTGCACCCAAGGGAGAAACCTCAAAGCCGGGTCCCTCACCGGGTCCTCCAAACCAGACCCCCATAGCACAGCAGCCCAGAGCCGGGTTCCTCACCGAGTCCTCCAAACCAGACCCCCATAGCACAGCAGCCCAGAGCCGGGTTCCTCACCGAGTCCTCCAAACCAGACCCCCATAGCACAGCAGCCCAGAGCCGGGTTCCTCACAGAGTCCTCCAAACCAGACCCCCATCGCACAGAAGCCCAGAGCCAGGTTCCTCACCGAGTCCTCCAAACCAGACCCCCATAGCAGCCCAGAGCCGGGTGCCTCACAGAGTCCTCCAAACCAGACCCCCATAGCACAGCAGCCCAGAGCCGGGTTCCTCACAGAGTCCTCAAACCAGACCCCCATAGCACAGAAGCCCAGAGCCAGGTTCCTCACCGAGTCCTCCAAACCAGACCCCCATAGCAGCCCAGAGCCGGGTGCCTCACAGAGTCCTCCAAACCAGACCCCCATAGCACAGCAGCCCAGAGCCGGGTTCCTCACAGAGTCCTCCAAACCAGACCCCCATAGCACAGAAGCCCAGAGCCAGGTTCCTCACCGAGTCCTCCAAACCAGACCCCCATAGCACAGAAGCCCAGGCTTGACGTGTGTGTGTGTGTCTGTGTGTGTGTGTGTTTGTGTGTGTGTGTGCATGCATATGTGTGTGTGTGTGTGTGTGTGTGTGTGTGTGAGTGTGTGCGTGCCTAGAGCGTGACGTCATGGAGCCATGATGTCATGCATGCTGTCGCCGCGGTAACAGGAAGAAAGTGAAGCAGCAGCTGCTGTTGGATGGAAAGTTATTCTGAAAACAACAACTGCTGTCGAGTCCGCGCTAAAAATACACACAAATACACACATATACACATTCCATACACAAAACACTCCGGGCGTCATGTACAAGCATCTGGAAATACACAATATGGTGGTGGTGGGGGGGCCCTTTGCAGTGGGAGACCCGGGTTCAATTCCCACTGCGATACATCAACCAATGTAATCCTGAGCAAAGCACTTACTATATACAGTGTATTTTATATATATATATATATATATATATATATATATAGCTGTTATATATATACAACAAAATATACACCCCCTATGTTAAAATACAGGGGCATAAGTATACACCCCCTATGTTAAAATACAGGGGCATAAGTATACACCCCCCTATGTTAAAATACAGGGGCATAAGTATACACCCCCTATGTTAAAATACAGGGGGCATAAGTATACACCCCCTATGTTAAAATACAGGGGGCATAAGTATACACCCCCTATGTTAAAATACAGGGGGCATAAGTATACACCCCTATGTTAAAATACAGGGGCATAAGTATACACCCCCCTATGTTAAAATACAGGGGGCATAAGTATACACCCCCCTATGTTAAAATACAGGGGCATAAGTATACACCCCCTATGTTAAAATACAGGGAGCATAAGTATACACCCCCTATGTTAAAATACAGGGGCATAAGTATACACCCCCTATGTTAAAATACAGGGGCATAAGTATACACCCCCTATGTTAAAATACAGGGGCATAAGTATACACCCCCTATGTTAAAATACAGGGGGCATAAGTATACACCCCCTATGTTAAAATACAGGGGCATAAGTATACACCCCCTATGTTAAAATACAGGGGGCATAAGTATACACCCCCTATGTTAAAATACAGGGGGCATAAGTATACACCCCCTATGTTAAAATACAGGGGGCATAAGTATACACCCCTATGTTAAAATACAGGGGGCATAAGTATACACCCCCTATGTTAAAATACAGGGGGCATAAGTATACACCCCCTATGTTAAAATACAGGGGGCATTAGTATACACCCCCTATGTTAAATAACTGGTCTTTAATAATAAAAATGTGCCTCTATGGCATAATATCTGGTTTGATTTGCATCGAGAGATGATGTTATGGAAAGTTCCCCATGCCGATCTCTATGTATGGGGGAGGGTATGTGATGATGGGGGGGGGGGGATGGGTCTTTGTCATATAATCATCATCACACTGTGTGTGTGTTGTGTGTTGTTGTGTGTTGTTGTGTGTTGTTGTGTGTTCTGACTTTATTTCCTCTGAATGAACGCTCGGTTTCAGCGTTAATGACACTTTGCTGCCATCTAGTGGTGAAACCTGGAACTGTATCACACACACACACACACACACACACACACACACACACACACACACACACACACACACACACACACACACACACACACACACACACACACACACACATATACAGAAGATTAGAAGACAGAAGAAGAATGATGGAGGACTTAGATATCGAACTAGAACATTTCTTTATTTAATTGTACATTCAACCAGTACAGTTCAATAAATTAGCAAAACTGAGAATTAAAACAAGTTTTGAGGAGAAAATAGAATAAAACAGGAATGTTAATTTATCCCCTAAAAAAACATCTATATCTGAAATCTGAGTTTCTTTTTAACTAAATTACCATAAAAATGGATTCCTTCCAACGCTCTTTATAAATACAACTGATCACTTTCATTCCTCTGATCTTAACTTTTAGTCACAATAATTCATCATTTCTGCTTTTTTAACTCTAATATTAGGTATAATTCTATATAAATGAGGGTTATTGACCATGAATTCCAAACAGTATAAAACTAGTAAGGTGGTGTTAGTGCAAAATAAAGTCTGAAAAAGGGACAAAATGTCCGATCTTTGTCCCTTTTTGACCCGGAGGACACTACAAGGGTCAAAAATGCAGCTTTTTGTCTTTTATTTTTTTTAGTTTAACCCTCGCGTTGTCTTCCCGTCGATGATGCAACTTTTAGTTTTTCTGGGTCAAAATTGAAAAGTCGAACTTATTTTTAACGTTTATGGTCACTTTTCCGATGTTTTTGTCACTTTTCCCAATATTTGTGTCACTTTTCCGATGTTTTTTGTCACTTTTTCACACAAAACCTTTGACACATAAAGTCTGAAAAGAAAAAGGGAAAATGTCACATTTTTGTCTATTTTTAACCCGGGAGGACAACCCAAGGTTTAATATTCAGTCATCACATATGAAATATAACAGTCCCGCCCCCCTTCAGGCGAGTCGGAGCGCGGCGGAGAGTCGGTCCAGCAGCTCCCCCCTCAGGTGCACCCTGCAGACCGTCAGCAGCACGCCGGCACACGAGAAGCCGATGAGAACCCAGAGCACCCGGGCGCTGAAGTACAGCGGAGCCAGACTGGAGAGAGACAGGGGACAGGGTTCAAATCTGAGCATGAGCACATCTGGACTCAACTCACATCTGGTCTGGACTCACATGACTAACATCTGCACTCGACTCACATCTGGTCTCACACCTGGACTAGACTCACATCTGCCATGAACTACTATTTTTTGTGATTGTTATTGCCACTCTTCATTCTAACCCCATCCGGTCGTCAGACACCGCCTGGGTCTGGGTCTGGGTCTGGGTCTGGGTCTGGGTCTGGGTCTGGGTCAGGGCCTGGGTCAGGGCCTGGGCCTGGGTCTGTCCCAGGTTTCTGCCTAAAAGGAAGTTTTTCCTCTCCACTGTTGCTTGCTCTGGAGGGAACTACTAGACCTGTTGGGTCCTTGTGGATTCTGGAGTGTGGTCTAGACCTGCTCTATCTGTAAAGGGTCTCCAGATAACTCTTGTTGTGAATTGATACTTTAAATAAAATTGAATTAAATTGGGCCGGGCTGCAATTTATGTGGCAAAAGTGAGGAGGGGGGACTGGTTGGACTGGTAGGACTGGTGGGACTGGTGGAACTGGAGGGTGGAACTGGAGGAACTGGAGGGTGGGACTGGAGGGACTGGAAAGACTGGTGGGACTGGAGGGACTGGAAAGACTGGTGGGACTGGAGGGACCGGTGGGACTGGAGGGACCGGTGGGACTGGAGGGTGGGCCTGTAGGGACCGGTGGGACTGGAGGGACCGGTGGGACTGGAGGGACTGGAGGGTGGAACTGGAGGGACCGGTGGAACTGGAGGGTGGAACTGGAGGAACTGGAGGAACTGGAGGGTGGGACTGGTGGGACTGGTGGGACTGGAGGGACCGGTGGGACTGGAGGGACCGGTGGGACTGGAGGGACCCGTGGGACCGGTGGGACTGGAGGGACTGGAGGAACTGGAGGGTGGGACTGGTGGGCCTGTAGGGACCGGTGGGACTGGAGGGACCGGTGGGACTGGTGGGGCTGTAGGGACCGGTGGGACTGGTGGGACCGGTGGGACCGGTGGGACTGGAAGGACCGGAGGGACTGGTGGGACCGGTGGGACCAGAGGGACCAGAGGGACCGGAGGGACTGGTGGGACCGGAGGGACCGGTAGGGACTGGTGGGACCGGAGGAACTGGAGGGACCGGTGGGACTGGAGGGACCGGTGGGACAGGAAAGACTGGAGGGTGGGCCTGTAGGGACCGGTGGGACTGGAGGGACCGGTGGGACCGGTGGGACTGGAGGGACTGGAGGAACTGGAGGGTGGGACTGGGGAGGACCGGTGGGACTGGAGGGACTGGAGGAACTGGAGGGTGGGATTGGGGACTGGAGGGACTGGAGGAACTGGAGGGTGGGACTGGGGACTGGAGGGACTGGAGGGACTGGAGGGACTGGAGGGACTGGAGGGACTGGAGTATTGTCTTACCGTCCCTGAGCAGACTGTGAGTATCCGCGGAAGTACCGGAAGCGTCCGTAGAGATACAGCAGACCACAGACCGAAGACGCCCCTGCAGCACAGACATCACCAGCATTAGGGGGACCGTATGTCTTCTCAGCGGTTAACGAACATGCAAAATAACTTAATAATAAAATCAAATCTGTAAGAACCTGACACTAAATAATAGCTCTCTTTTCAAATAAATGAATAAATACGAAATATCAGCTGTAATCTGAGGGGACTGCATCCAGATCAGGGGACCGGGGGACAGGTCTGTATATGGGCCTCCAACGGGACAGATTAACATAATCATAAATCAAATTTTCACTTTTTAATACATGGTTGCAAATCCTTTGCAGGCCGTTGCGGCGTGAAGTGTGGACGGCATGGACGTCACCGGCTGTGGCTCAGTGGAAGGTTGGTGGTTCAATCCCTGGCCCTGCAGTCCCATGTCGAAGGAGATATATATATATATATATATATATATATCTACAGATATATAGATATATATACATATACTATATAAATACAGCACATTTACACGCTGGGCGCCCTCATGTTCATGTTGTCCTCACGTTATCTTCATGTTGTCCTCATGTTGTCTTCATGTTGTCCTCATGTTGCCCTCATGTTGTCCTCATGTTGCCCTCATGTTGTCCTCATGTTGCCCTCATGTTGTCCTCATGTTGTCGTGTTGCCCTCGTGTTGTCCTCATGTTGTCTTCATGTTGTCTTCATGTTGTCCTCATGTTGTCCTCATGTTGTCCTCATGTTGTCTTCATGTTGTCCTCATGTTGTCATCATGTTGTCTTCATGTTGTCTTCATGTTGTCTTCATGTTGTCCTCATGTTGTCCTCATGTTGTCTTCATGTTGTCCTCATGTTGTCCTCATGTTGCCCTCATGTTGTCTTCATGTTGTCCTCATGTTGTCCTCATGTTGTCTTCATGTTGTCTTCATGTTGTCCTCATGTTGTCCTCATGTTGTCTTCATGTTGTCCTCATGTTGTCTTCATGTTGTCCTCATGTTGTCTTCATGTTGTCTTCATGTTGTCCTCATGTTGTCTTCATGTTGTCCTCATGTTGTCGTGTTGCCCTCGTGTTGCCCTCGTGTTGTCCTCGTGTTGTCCTCATGTTGTCTTCATGTTGTCTTCATGTTGTCCTCATGTTGTCGTGTTGCCCTCGTGTTGTCCTCATGTCTTCATGTCGTCCTCATGTTGTCTTCCTGTCATCTTCATTTCATCCTCATGTTGTCATCATGTTGTCCTCATGTCTTCATGTCGTCCTCATGTTGTCTTCCTGTCATCTTCATTTCATCCTCATGTTGTCATCATGTTGTCCTCATGTTGTCCTCATGTCTTCATGTCGTCCTCATGTCGTCTTCCTGTCGTCTAAAATTTCATCCTCATGTTGTCATCATGTTGTCCTCACGTTGTCTTCACGTTGTCCTCATGTTGTCTTCCTGTCGTCTTCATTTCATCCTCATGTTGTCATCATGTTGTCCTCAAGTTGTCCTCACATTGTCTTCACGTTGTCCTTATGTCGTCTTCATTTCAT
>CM049380.1:31551748-31601748 GCA_026937815.1 Etheostoma perlongum
TTAATCTAGCATCCCCCCCCAGTCGATTTTTAGTCGAAATTTTCACGACTTTAGTCGACCAAGATTTTCTTTGGTTGATTACAGCCCTAATATATATATATATATATATATATATATATATATATATATATATATATATATATTATAATTCTTTCTAGGGATGTTACTGATGACCTGTGTACTGACGGTAAGATCCTATTGATACTAGTAGTTTATTATAATTAATTAAAACAAAAAACAAAGTTAAATGTCAGTAATGTATGTAAATGCTTATTTATGTAGCATTGCTGATGCTTGTGAAGGCGCTGAATGCTAACGATGCTAATGCTCCTACCTGTAAACTGGTTGACTGGCGGCTGGGGGAAAGGGTTCTGATTGGCCGGTTGTCCCGGCTGGTCCTGGTACTGGGGGGGCGGTCGGGTCAGGTGTCTCTGCAGCTGCTGGTCCTGCTGCCGCTGCTTCTCCTGCACACAGACAGACAGAGAGAGACAGACGGACGGATACAGAGAGTACAGAGAGACAAAGACAGAGAGACAGACAGATAGACACAGAGAGACAGACAGACAGACAGATACAGAGAGACAAAGACAGAGAGACAGACGGATACAGAGAGACAAAGACAGACAGACAGATACAGAGAGACAGATACAGACAGACAGATACAGAGAGACAAATACAGACAGACAGATACAGAGAGACAAAGACAGAGAGACAGGTGGATACAGAGAGACAGACAAATAGATACAGATACAGACAGACAGACACAGAGAGACAAATACAGACAGACAGATACAGAGAGACAAAGACAGAGAGACAGGTACAGACAGACAGATACAGAGAGACAAAGACAGAGAGACAGACGGATACAGAGAGACAGTCAGACAGATAGATACAGAGAGACAGATACAGAGAGACAAAGACAGACAGATACAGAGAGACAAAGACAGAGAGACAGACGGATACAGAGAGACAGTCAGACAGATAGATACAGAGAGACAGATACAGAGAGACAAAGACAGACGGATACAGAGAGACAAATACAGAGAGAGAGACAGACAGAAACAGAGAGACAGACGGATACAGACAGGAGACAGACAGACAGATACAGACACCTCATCAGTCTTTTCATCTCAAACCAACATTAATAATTCAATACTTCTGCTGGACAATAAAACAAGAATAGAGAGAGGGCTGGACACACACACACACACACACACACACACACACACACACACACACACACACACACACACACACACACACACACTATATAGCAAGAGAGAGACAGACCATATTTAATCAGTAACTTTGTCCCCCCCCCACACTCCTCCTGTAAACCCACAGCTCCCTCTAGTGGTTCCAACCAGTGCTTACAGGTTGGTATAAATAAAAACAGCTCCAACTATATCAGACTTATCATTTATCATCTGATTCATCATGATTTCTATGTAAAAAAGGTTGATGCATTACTGATTATTTCAGTGTCGAGTACACAAAGTTCATTATAGTTATTGATTTTACAGCTCATTCTTACAACAAAGTGTCTTCTCTCCTAAGAAATTAGGAATTATTGAGACTAAAATTAAAGGAATGGATGTTGATGATAATCACAGACTGGAATATGTCAACTTTTACTCAATACTATTTCAAAAACACTTCCATTTGTTTTACAATGCTATAAAATTGAATAAGACGCCCCAAAATTAATGAAAGTAGAGATTTGTACTTGGCAAAGAGCGTTGGGTGGAATCAATCATGTTATTTTGGGGAATTAAAAAGAACATTGATATAGGACAACATGAGGACAACATGAGGACAACATGAGGACAACATGAGGACAACATGAGGACAACATGAGGACAACATGAAGACAACATGAAGACAACATGAAGACAACATGGGGGCAAAATGAAGACAACATGAGGACAACATGAAGGGCAACATGAGGGCAACATGAGGACAACATGAGGACAACATGAAGACAACATGAAGACAACATGAAGACAACATGGGGCAAAATGAAGACAACATGAGGACAACATGAAGACAACATGGGGACAACATGGGGACAACATGAGGGCAACATGAGGGCAACATGGGGGCAACATGGGGGAAACATGGGGGCAACATGAGGACAACATGAGGACAACATGAGGGCAACATGAGGGCAACATGGGGGCAACATGGGGGCAACATGAAGGGCAACATGAAGGGCAACATGAAGACAACATGGGGGCAAAATGAGGGCAACATGAGGACAACATGGGGGCAAAATGAGGGCAACATGGGGACAACATGGGGACAACATGAAGGCAACATGAAGACAACATGAAGACAACATGAAGACAACATGGGGGCAACATGGGGGCAACATGAGGACAACATGAAGGGCAACATGAAGGGCAACATGAAGGGCAACATGAAGGGCAACATGAGGACAACATGGGGACAACATGAGGACAACATGGGGGCAACATGACAACATGAGGACAACATGAGGACAACATGAAGACAACATGAAGACAACATGAGGACAACATGAGGACAACATGGGGGCAACATGAAGACAACATGAGGACAACATGAGGACAACATGGGGGCAACATGGGGGCAACATGAAGACAACATGAAGACAACATGAGGGCAACATGAGGGCAACATGAGGGCAACATGAAGACAACATGGGGGCAACATGAGGACAACATGGGGGCAACATGGGGGCAACATGAGGACAACATGAGGACAACATGAGGACAACATGGGGACAACATGGGGACAACATGAAGGCAACATGAGGACAACATGAGGACAACATGAGGACAACATGGGGGCAACATGGGGGCAACATGGGGGCAACATGGGGGCAACATGGGGGCAACATGAGGACAACATGAGGACAACATGGGGCAACATGAAGACAACATGAGGACAACATGAGGACAACATGGGGGAAACATGAGGACAACATGAAGACAACATGAGGACAACATGAGGACAACATGAGGACAACATGAAGACAACATGAAGACAACATGGGGGCAACATGAGGACAACATGAAGACAACATGAAGACAACATGGGGGCAACATGGGGGCAACATGGGGACAACATGGGGACAACATGAAGACAACATGAAGGGCAACATGAAGACAACATGAGGACAACATGAGGACAACATGGGGACAACATGGGGACAACATGAGGACAACATGAGGACAACATGGGGACAACATGAAGGCAACATGAGGACAACATGAGGGCAACATGAGGGCAACATGAGGACAAGGAACAAAATGGCGTCTGTGTTCCCGTGGTTACCTGTTCGGCCATGAGCTGCTGTCTCTGCAGGTACTGCTGCTTCTGCTGCTCCAGGATCTGCTGATGCTGCTGCTGCTGCTGCTTCAGCGCCGCCGCCACCGCCGCCTGGCTGCTCAGGTACGCTGCGTTACCGTGGTTACCCGCCATGGCGCTCGCCCCCGGCTGGGCCGTCATGGCGTTGTTTGCGGGCGCAGACGCCATGGTGTTGGCGGGGCCCGGGCCATGTGGGGGGGCAGGGTAGGGATTCTGGTCCTAAAGGAAACACACATTAAGAACAGAGGGGTCAGTCGTGGACACATTATCCAGAAATGTTACTTTACAGCCGAATGTACAACAAACTACTTATTTCGGGGATTATTTTTTGGGGCTTTTCCGCCTTTAATGGACAGGACAGGTAGGTAGTAGCATGTCGGCTCGAAATATTAAATGAGAAATAAAAGGTATTATAGAATAAAAAAGTTTATTTATTTATTTTTTTTAATGTTTTTGGTGGGAAGAAGGTGGAGCACCTGGAGGAAACCCACGCTAACAGAACACATGGAGAATATGCAAATCCACCCAAAAAGGCCCAAAATCGACCGAGATTCGAACCCAGGACCTCTTGCCGTGAGGCCGGGGTGCTAACCATTGAGCCACCGTGCAGCAGAATGAGCCAGCATCACAAAAATCTATCAATTGTCCTGTTATTTTGGAAAATGTGATGAATAAAAATGTATGGTTCACGCACCATTATCAAGGTTTTAAGCATAATGAATGTGACTAAAAGACTTTTCTCACGCCGTCAGACTTTTTTAGCTTTAAGTTGTCTTTAACCCTCGTTGTCCTCCCGTCAAAATTGAAAATCAACAATTTTGTTGATGTTTTTAAAACTTTTGATGCTTTTTCCATGTTTGTGACTTCAAGTTTTCAACACTACGCAACACTAAGTTATTAACTTTAGTTTTACACTTATTTTACGCTACAGAAAATACTGAAATAATACTGAAAATACTGCATTCATTTGAGTGAATGAAACCCCAATTAACAAAACGGGTTAAAAAGAATATTTAATATTTAAATGCTACCGTTAAGGTCACCGGCAGAGTCAGACGGTAAAACTAAATTACTGTTAAACTCATTTAAAAAGGCTTTGATGTGTTATCTTTATTCATAATTATCATCATTTTGGACCTGGGGATTTGTCTTTGGCGCTGGTTAAAACCTCTGTGGGGGGACAAGAGATCCTCCATGTAGTAAAAAATGGAAACACACAAGTGCAGTTTAGACAGATTTATTAGTACTAGTAGTACTAGATAGTATACTACTAGTTAGTATGTAGTCTATGTACTGAACGGAGGCCAAACTGGACAAAAACTACAGTATTTCCCAGTATAGTTGGTGTAAGTTTGAAGCAGAGAGGAAGAATACAAGCAGCAGCGGCAGCAGCAGCAGCAGCAGCAGCTATATACAGCGGTGCTCATAAGTTTACATGCCCATGCTTAAGTTGACTAAAAAGAGGAATAAAAAATCATGTTTTGGAAATTGATCTTAATGCCTTAATTAATAAATTATGTAAAATCCAACCTTTAAGGACACCAATTTTCTTTGTAAATAAATAAATGTTCTTCCTTAAAATACAGGGGGCATAAGTATACATACCCCTATGTTAAATTCCCATAGAGGCAGGCACATTTTTATTTTTAAAGGCCAGTTATTTCATGGAACAGGATACTATGCATCCTGATAAAGATCTCTTGGCCTTTGGAATTAAAATAGCCCCATATCATCATATACACTTCACCATACCTAGAGATTGGCATGGTTTTATTTCAGTTAGACTAATAGTCGGTTTGATTTGCATTGAGAGATGATTTTATGGAAAGTATCCCATGCCAAACTCTATGTATGGCAAAGGGTATGTGATGATGTGGGGGGGCTATTTTATTTCCAAAGGCCAAGAGACCTTTATCAGGATGCATAGTAATCCATGAAATAACTGGCCTTTAAAAATAAAACTCTGCCTGCTTCTATGGGAATTTAACATAGGGGTATGTATACTTATGCCCCCTGTATTTTAAGGAAGAACATTTATTTATTTACAATACATTATTCATTCACAAAGAAAATTGGTGTCCTTAAAGGTTGGATTTTACCTCATTTTTTAATTAAGGCATTAAGATAAATTTCTAAAACATGTTTTTTTTATTCCTCTTTTTAGTCAACTTAAGCATGGATATGTAAACTTAAGAGCACAACTGTATATTGCTGCTGCTGCTGCAATATAGCTGCAGCAGCAGCAGCAGCTATATTTAAATACAGTGAGAATATGAAAGGCTGCTTTGTCAACCCCCCCCGTCAGCCTTAGCAACCAGCTGCTACACACACACACACACACACACACACACACACACACACACACAGAGAGACACACACACACACAGAGAGAGACACACGCACACCGATACACAGAGAGACAGAGACACAAACACACACAGAGAGACACACACACACACACACAGAGACACACACACACACACACACACAGAGAGACACACACACACACACACACAGAGAGAGACACACACACACACACAAAGAGAGACACACACACACAGAGAGAGACACACACACACAGAGAGAGACACACGCACACCGATACACAGAGAGACAGAGACACAAACACACACAGAGAGACACACACACACACACACACAGAGACACACACACACACACACACAGAGAGAGACACACACACACACACACAGAGAGAGAGACACACACACACACACAAAGAGAGACACACACACACAGAGAGAGAGACACACACACACAGAGAGAGACACACGCACACAGAGAGAGAGACACACGCACACCGATACACAGAGAGACAGAGACACAAACACACACAGAGAGACACACACACACACACAGAGAGACACACACACACACAGAGAGAGACACACACACACACACACAGAGAGACACACACACACACACAAAGAGAGACACACACACACACAAAAAGAGACACACACACACACCGATACACAGAGAGAGAGACACAAACACACACACACACACACCGATACACAGAGAGAGAGACACAAACACACACACACACACACAAAAGAGACACACACACACACACACACACACAGAGAGAGAGACACACACACACACACACAGAGAGAGACACACACACACACACACACACACACACACACACACAGCTGAGCTAACGGCTGTGTACTGTTCTCCACCTGTTGGACTGTAACCAGTTCAGCGAGCTGCAGACAGGTGTGGCGTGGTACTAACGAGCGCTCGGCATCGCCAGTAGGATTGGTTAATATTCAAAATATTCCAAACTGTGACTCTGATACTGGTTCCTCAGTGAGAAACGACAACAAAAACCTTTGTATTTATGTTCCAGCTCCGACTACATGAGCTCCGTCTCGGGAGAATGGTTTCATCCACCTGTCAATCAAATTATTTGAAGTTCAGTTTAAAAAGAAAATCCATCCAACGTCTCCATGAAGCTCCCAGCTAAGCTAACTCTGACAGCTGTTAGGCTGCTAACATTAGCTTTATCTGTATGTTAGGGTGCTAACGTTATCTTTAGCTGTATGTTAGGGTGCTAACATTAGCTTTAGCTGTATGTTAGGCTGCTAACATTAGCTTTATCTGTATGTTAGGGTGCTAACGTTATCTTTAGCTGTATGTTAGGGTGCTAACATTAGCTTTAGCTGTATGTTAGGCTGCTAACATTAGCTTTATCTGTATTTTTAGGCTGCTAACATTAGCTTTATCTGTATGTTAGGCTGCTAACATTAGCTTTAGCTGTATGTTAGGCTGCTAACATTAGCTTTATCTGTATGTTAGGCTGCTAACATTAGCTTTATCTGTATGTTAGGCTGCTAACATTAGCTTTATCTGTCTCCATGAAGCTCCAAGCACACATATATAGCTAAGCTAGTGTTTACCTGCGCGTGCGGTGTTTACCTGCGCGTGTGGTGTGGTTCTTACCTGCGTGTGCGGTGTTTACATGTGTGTTGGGTGTTTACCTGCGCGTGCGGTGTTTACCTGCGCGTTGGGTGTGATTCTTACCTGCGTGTGCGGTGTTTACCTGCGCGTTGGGTGTGGTTCTTACCTGCGTGTGCGGTGTTTACCTGCGTGTGCGGTGTTTACCTTCACGTTGGGTGTGGTTCTTACCTGCGTGTGCGGTGTTTACCTGCGTGTGTGGTGTTTACCTGCGTGTTGGGTGTGGTTCTTACCGGCGTGTGCGGTGGTTACCTGCGTGTGCGGTGTTTACCTGCGTGTGCGGTGTTTACCTGCGTGTGCGGTGTGGTTCTTACCTGCGTGTGCGGTATGTGCTGGCGGAAGTTCATGTTGTTCTTCTGTTTGATCTGCTGCTGCTGTCGGAGCAGCGTCAGCAGCGCCGCCTTATTCTGGCTCTGGGTGTTGGGGAGCCGCGGGGGCCCGGGACCTGCCTCAAAGTGTGACAAAGGTTTGGTGTTGTTGTAGTTCAGTATGGCGGCCGAGGCCTGAGCGCCACCTTGTGCCGGCGGGTGGCTGAGCGGCGGCCCCAACGTCGGGTGACCCATTATGTTGGCGTGTCCGGCGGGCCCCGGCATGTAGCCCCCGGCCCCCGCTTTGGGAGAGCCTTTGTTGGGCTGACCAGGCATCAGCAGCTGCTTCTGCATGTTGGGGTTAAAGTCCTGCGGGTACAGAGACGGGCTCGTTGGCTTGTCCATACCAAACGCGCCCCCTAGTGGGCTCTGAGAGGGGTTGGCCATCTGGGGCCAAGGCGGGGGGTGCGCATGGGGCCCCTGATTGTGGAATTTGGCCCCTGGCTGTGGCTGCTTTTGCTGCATCTGTCCATGGAGGTGCTGTGCTCTCTGTTGCTGCGCGGCCAGCTGCTGCAGCTGCTGTGCGGGGGACAGGTCTTTGGGCCCCGGGAGAAGATGGTTCGAGGGTGGCTGAAGCTGCCTGGGTGGGGGCCCAGGCTGGGAGGGCGGCAGAGCGGGTGAGGATGCGGAGGAGGACGCAACGGGGGAGCTGGTGGGGTGAGGAGGCGCCCCCCGAGGACGTGGATCTGACGTGGGGGGAGCCGGTGCGAGAGTCCTGCTCGAAAGCCACGGACGCCGGGGAGAACTCTGTCTTAACGCTGGCCAGGTCTGGAGGAATCAGACCCTGCGACGCCGGGCCCCCACCCCCAGCACCCCCGGGAGTCGGCGCCAGCTCCAGAGGGTCTTTGCGGTCCTCAAAGCCGTCGTTGAGAATGTCCTGGATGTCCTCGTAGACCACGGAGCAGTTGAGCTCCTCCATCAGCTCCGTCCACTCCTGCTCGTTCAGGTTGAGGTCGGGGAACAGGCTGTTGCCCCCCCCGCCCGACGGGGGCATGATGGGCAGGATGTCGTCCGGCTCCTGCTTCATCTCCTTGCGATGGAAGTCCGACGCCGGCTCCCTGCCGCCGTCCGCCGTCTCGCCTGCCGGCCCGTGGGTCCCGTTGGAGTTCAGAGAGTCGCTGATCCCCAGCTTGGAGTCCAGCGGCGAGCCGTTGGCGGTGCCGTTGTCCAGACACGCCTTCTTGTTCGGGGGGAAGCCATCGCTGAAACCGTTGACCTGGTCTCGGCCCAGTGGAGAACCGGCCGCTCTCCAACTTCCTCTTCACCGTCTCCTGCAGCTGGAAGAACAAAGAATTCATTAGAGCAACACTTTGACAGGTTGATATCTATGTAGGGGTGGGTGGGGAAAAAAATTAATACAGCATAGTATTGCGATATAATAATAAAAGTCCATATTATACGTCATATACAGGCTATTGCACATCAATCTATTTACATTTTAATAGACCATTTGTATATATTCAAATAATGTTGTTGTATTTTATCCTATTATTTCATGTATGTACAGTCGTGGTCGAAAGTTTTGAGAATGACACAAATATGAATTTTTACAAAGTCTGCTGCCTCAATTTTTATGTTGGCAATTTGCATGTACTCCGAAATGTTATGTAGAGTGATCAGATGAACTGCAATTAATTGCAAAGTCCCTCCTTTGAATTAAAATGAACTTAATCTTAAAAAACATTACCACTGCATCTTGGCCCTGCCACTAAAGGACCAGCTGAAAACATGTTAGTGATTGTCTCGTCAACACAGTCATGCTAGTTGAGTTACAATAACAGACTGGAAGCTTTATAAGGAGGGTGGTGCTTGAAATATCTGTTCTTCCTCTGTTAACCATGGTTACCTGCAGAGAAACACGTGCTAGCATCATTGCTTTGCACAAAAAGGGCTTCACAGGCAAAGATATAGCTGCTAGTAAGATTGCACCTAAATCAACCATTTATTGGATCATCAAGAACTTCAAGGAGAGAGGTTCAGTTGTTGTGAAGAAGGCTTCAGGGCGTCCAAGAAAGTCCAGCAAGCGCCAGGACCGTCTCCTAAAGTTGATTCGGTTGCGGAATCGTGCCACCACCAGTGCAGAGCTTGCTCAGGAATGGCAGCAGGCAGGTGTGAGTGCATCTGCACGAACAGTGAGGTGAAGACTTTTGGAGGATGGCCTGGTGTCAAGACGGGCAGCAAAGAAGCCACTTCTCTCCAGGAAAAACATCAGGGACAGATTATTATTCTGCAAAAAGTACAGGGATTGGACTGCTGAGGACTGGGGCAAAGTCATTTTCTCAGATGACTCCCCTTTCCGATTGTTTGGGGCATCCGGAAAAAAGCTTGTCCGGAGAAGACAGGGTGAGCGCTATCATAAGTCTTGTGTCATGCCAACAGTAAAGCATCCTGAGACCATTCACTCACAATTTTGCCTAAAAACACAGCCATGAATAAAGAATGGTACCAAAACATCCTCCGAGAACAACTTCTCCCAACCATCCAAAACCAGTTTGGAGACCAACAATGCCTTTTCCAGCATGATGGAGCACCTTGCCACAAGGCCAAAGTGATAACCAAGTGGCTCAGGGAACAAAACATCAACATTTTGGGTCCATGGCCAGGAAACTCCCCAGACCTTAATTCCATTGAGAACTTGTGGTCAATCTTCAAGAGGCGGGTGGACAAACAAAAACCCACAAATTCCGACAAACTTCGAGCATTGATTATGCAAGAATGGACTTCCATCAGTCAGGATGTGGCCCAGAAGTTAATTGACAGCATGCCAGGGCGAATTGCAGAGGTCTTGAAAAAGAAGGGTCAACACTGCAAATATTGACTCTTTGCACAAACTGATTGTAATTGTCAATAAAAGCCTTTGACACTTAAGAAATGCTTGTGATTATGCTTCAGTATACCGTAGTAACATCTGACAAAAATATCTACAAACACGGAATGAGATAACTTTGTGAAATCCAATCCTTGTGTTATTCTCAAAACTTTTGACCACGACTGTATGTATGTATGTATGTATGTATGTATGTATGTATGTATGTATGTATGTATGTATGTATGTATGTATGTATGTATGTATTTCATTTATATTCTGTGCTGTGTACAATACAAAATAATTCCATATTATTGCGACTTTCTTTGCCAAATCTTATTTTTTACTTTCTTAACTTTGTTAAATTCATTCTTATCATCGTGGTTGGTTTTTGACCCTGGTTAATTCCTGGAACTATTTGACTGCTGCAACACACACACACACACACACACACACTCTCTCAGACACACACACACACACACACACACAGTCTCTCAGACAGTGTGTGTGTTTGAGAGACACATACACACACACACACAGTCTCTCAGACAGTGTGTGTGTTTGAGAGACACACACACACACACACAGTCTCTCAGACAGTGTGTGTGTTTGAGAGACACATACACACACTCGCTCTCTCTCTCAGACACACTCCACACCCACCCACCCCCAAGCAACAATTCCAGTTGTAGTTCATGTCTTAATTTAGCCGATGACGTGAGATGGTTTGTTCGGCAGCGCAGACTAACAAGGCCAGCTGTTTCATTTCTAACAGAGGTTCTATTTCAGTAACGTGCAGCGGCGGTGTCCCGGCCGTAGGGGGCGCTGCAGCTGGACGCTACAGAGTTACAGCGCTCCATCCAGCAGACTGTGGGAGTGAAACACTTCTAAACTGATAGAATCAGCTGCAGGCGGGTCTTACATAACGTAACAAAGAGCTTCCTCCGAGCGGTCAGCTGATCACATCAGCTCACTCTGCAGGCTGCGCGACAACAGCCGGGGCTGATGGGAGCATCAGCTGACCGCCCTCCGCATCAGCTGACCCTCACACTCTGCCACTGGGAGAGTGTGTGTGTGTATGTGTGTGTGTGTGTGTGTGTGTGTGGGGGAGAATCGATACAGCATATAGGGACATCATTAGAAATTGGGAAAAATTAGAAGTTGGAAAAATGGTTATAAATTACAATACATTGCAGAATATTGCAATATGTTTTAAATCGCAATAATATAGTATCGAGAGGAGTCTGACATCATGTGATGCTCTCCCATGGGGGAGAATCAGCAAACAGCTGTTCAGTCTCCATGGAGAAGGAAGAAGAAGCAACAACAACAGGTGAGTACAGGTGAGGCTCTCTCCTGCGCCAACCGAACCAGCGTTCAACGGGTCCGACTCCAGAGCTGCTCCTGGTTCAGAAAGATCTCAACGAGGTTTTAAAGGTCTCTGTAGAAGTGATAGACCGATTTTATCGGCCCGATATTTGTGTTTTTACGTGTATCGGCTGATATGCGGCTGTCCACAGGCCGCTCTGTGTCGCTGAGACGCTGCAGTTCACGTGCAGACCGTGCACGCTTTTGACACTTTTATATCTTTTGACGCACTTGAGATACTTTGTCACTTTTTGATGCTTTTTTTCCAACATTTCCTTCATTTTTGTACCACTACCATCAGTCTGCTGTACACATCACTAAACACCAACATATCAACACTAGTTTACACAGTTTTCTTTTTTGAAATCATGGTCAAGAAACTTAGTTTATATGAAATTATATCATGTTTTTGTCTTTTGTCATAGTTTTTTGGGGGGGATAAAACACCCAAAATTCAATAAAGTAGTGAAATGAACCTTTGTTTAACTTGCAATAAGCATGCATATAAGCATGCATAGATAGATAGATAGATACTTTATTCATCCCGAAGGAAATTTTAAGCATCCAGTAGCATGACAACCATAACACAACAAACACATATACACACACATAAGAATAAAAATAAAATTAAAAATCACTCAGAGAAATGCAATGCCCATGATAAGCTGATACGAAATCATCCATGTAATATTTGGACAATGTGGATGAAAGAATTCCCAAATTTCTGATGTAGAAACTTTTAAAACCGGGGCAAATTTGACCCAAGGACACCGGGAGGCTTAAATAAAAACTTCCAACCATCATAAATAATGCAATAAGAGCGACCCTGCTGCCTCTGTAACAGGATGTCACCCTAGAAGACAACACGTCCTCAGATAACCAACGAGATCAGTACGAGTTAATGATTGAAGGCCGGACATTACAGTACTGTCCGTGCTGAGCTCTGCCCAGAGCATCCCTGCACTACATGTTGATCTAAGGAGGGTGAAGCAGGAGCAGCAGAGCGCCGTCGGTGTGGAGAACGCTGACGTCGGCCCCAAAATATGCCGAGAATTTCCTGATGAGCTCGGCCGGTGCCAGAGCGTCAGCATCAAAACACGCAGCCAGGCCGAGTCGCCGGTGGCATCTAATGTCTGACCAGGGACTCGGGTTAGTCCAAATCCACCTTTTATACACCCCACAGTTATGAAATCACACAGGACTTATAATGCAGATCATGTTCAGGATCATTTATGAGTATAAGGTGCAGCACCTGAGCAGTTTGTGGCAGCTGAAATAATGTGAAAAAAAACACCAAAAACTTTGAAAAAAAGAGCATCAGAATAACTTTTTTCAGATCTAATGATTAACCCTCATGTTGGGACATGAGGACAACAGGAAGACAACATGAGGACAACATGAGGGCAACAGGAAGACAACATGAGGGCAACAGGAAGACGACATGAGGACAACATGAGGACAACAGGAAGACAACATGAGGGCAACATGAGGGCAACATGAGGACAACATGAGGGCAACATGAGGACAACAGGAAGACAACAGGAAGACAACAGGAGGACAACATGAGGGCAACATGAGGGCAACATGAGGGCAACGGGAAGACAACATGAGGGCAACATGAGGGCAACAGGAAGACGACATGAGGACAACATGAGGACAACAGGAAGACGACATGAGGGCAACATGAGGACAACAGGAAGACAACATGAGGGCAACATGAGGACAACAGGAAAACAACAGGAAGACAACAGGAAGACAACATGAGGGCAACAGGAAGACAACATGAGGACAACAGGAAGACAACATGAGGGCAACATGAGGACAACATGAGGACAACAGGAAGACAACATGAGGGCAACATGAGGGCAACATGAGGGCAACATGAGGGCAACATGAGGACAACATGAGGACAACATGAGGACAACATGAGGACAACATGAGGACAACATGAGGGCAACAGGAAGACGACAGGAAGACAACAGGAGGGCAACATGAGGGCAACATGAGGACAACATGAGGGCAACAGGAAGACGACATGAGGGCAACATGAGGACAACATGAGGACAACATGAGGACAACAGGAAGACAACAGGAGGGCGACATGAGGGCAACATGAGGGCAACATGAGGGCAACAGGAAGACAACATGAGGGCAACAGGAAGACAACATGAGGGCAACATGAGGACAACATGAGGACAACATGAGGGCAACAGGAAGACGACATGAGGGCAACATGAGGACAACATGAGGACAACATGAGGACAACATGAGGGCAACATGAGGGCAACATGAGGACAACAGGAAGACGACATGAAGACAACAGGAGGGCAACATGAGGGCAACATGAGGGCAACATGAGGGCAACATGAGGACAACATGAGGACAACATGAGGGCAACATGAGGGCAACAGGAAGACGACATGAGGGCAACATGAGGACAACATGAGGACAACATGAGGACAACAGGAAGACAACAGGAGGGCAACATGAGGGCAACATGAGGGCAACATGAGGGCAACAGGAAGACAACATGAGGGCAACAGGAAGACAACATGAGGGCAACATGAGGACAACATGAGGACAACATGAGGGCAACAGGAAGACGACATGAGGGCAACATGAGGACAACATGAGGACAACATGAGGGCAACATGAGGGCAACATGAGGGCAACAGGAAGACGACATGAGGGCAACATGAGGGCAACATGAGGACAACATGAGGGCAACATGAGGGCAACATGAGGGCAACATGAGGGCAACATGAGGACAACATGAGGACAACACGAGGACAACAGGAAGACGACACAAGGGCAACAAGAAGACGACATGAGGGCAACATGAGGGCAACAGGAAGACAACATGAGGGCAACAGGAAGACGACACGAGGGCAACAGGAAGACGACAGGAAGACGACATGAGGGCGACAGGAAGACAACATGGGGACAACAGGAAGACAACAGGAAGACGACATGAGGGCAACAGGAAGACAACATGGGGGGAACATGAGGACAACATGGGGGGAACATGAGGACAACATGGGGGAACATGAGGACAACATGGGGGCAACATGAGGACAACATGGGGGCAACATGAGGACAACATGGGGGCAACATGAGGACAACATGGGGCAACATGAGGACAACATGGGGGCAACATGAGGACAACATGGGGCAACATGAGGACAACATGGGGGCAACATGAGGACAACATGGGGGCAACATGGGGACAACATGAGGTCAACATGGGGGCAACATGAGGACAACATGAGGACAACATGAGGACAACATGGGGACAACATGAGGACAACATGAGGACAACAGGGCAACATGAAGACAACTCTGGGAATGTTCATTTAGCAGCAGAAACCCAAGGTGATCCTGAGGACACTGCAGGACGTTGTTGAGACTAAAACAAGCGAGGCTGCATATTCAACACGACAGAGAGATAAATAAAAGGCTCCTAAATATCTTCAGACTGACTCATGCTCAAAGTTTCTCTCGCTTTGCCGCAAAAATCCCAAATATGTAGTTCATTAGCGTCAGCTTATCTCCGCCTGACTGCATTCTTCAGCTGTTATGTCGCGACTTTCACGTTTCCATTCTTCTGTTGATGCTGTAAACGATGATTTACAGATAAATCAGCATCAGTGTCCATTTACACTGTAATGTAATGTCTCATCCCCCCCTGCTCTGGAGTTACCCCCTCTCATCCCCCCTGCTCTGGAGTTACCCCCTCTCATCCCCCCTGCTCTGGAGTTGTCTCATCCCCCCCTGCTCTGGAGTTGTGTGTGTGCGTGCTCATCCCCCTGCTCTGGTGTTACCCCCCTCTCATTCCCCCCCCTGCTCTGGAGTTACCCCCCTCTCATTCCCCCTGCTCTGGTGTGTCTGTCTGTGTGTGTGTCTGTCTGTGTGTCTGTGTGTGTGTGTGTGTGTGTGTGTGTGCGTTCGTGTCGTGTCTGGCTTGTGTGTGTGTGTGTGCCTGTGGGTGTGTGTCTGTGTCTGTGTGTGTGTGTGTGTGTGTGTGTGTGTCTGTCTGTCTGTGTGTGTGTGTGTGTGTGTGTCTGTGTGTGTGCATCGAGCCGGCTTGTGGATGTGTGTCTGTGTGTGTGTGTGTGTCTGTGTGTCTGTGTGTCTGTGTGTGTGTGTGTGTGTGTGTGTGTGTGTGTGTGTGTGTGTGTGTGTGTGTGTGTGTGTGTGTGTGTGTCTGTGTGTGTGTGTGTGTGTGTCTGTGTGTGTGTGTGTGTGTGTGTGTGTGTGTGTGTGCATCGTGTGTGTGTCTGTGTGTGTGTGTCTGTGTGTGTGTGTGTGTGTGTGTGTGTGTGTGTGTGTGTGTGTGTGTGTGTGTGTGTGTGTGTGTGTGTGTGTGTCTGTGTGTGTCTGTGTGTGTGTGTGTGTGTGTGTGTGTGTGTCTGTGTGTGTCTGTGTGTGTCTGTGTGTGTCTGTGTGTGTCTGTGTGTGTCTGTGTGTGTGTCTGTGTGTGTCTGTGTGTGTCTGTTATTATTAAGAGATGCATGCAACACCCACAAAAACACAGATTACGTCATTTTATTGAAAATCATAACATTTCCTCCAGAAAGGTCGCCGCCGCCAAATACACGCACGGACGTATTACCAACACAATATATTATACTCTGAAATATCAGATATCAAAACACAGACTGGAGATGTCCATCGGCCTCGTGTGTGCCGGGTCAACGAGAGCAATGACTGCTGGGAAAACACGGAGCAGAGAGACAGACCGAGAGAGAGACGGAAAGGCAGAGAGAGAGAGGGAGAAACAGAGAGACAGAGAGAGAGAGAGGGAGAAACAGAGAGAGAGAGGGAGAAACAGAGAGAGACAGAGAGAGAGAAAGAGAGAGAGAAAGAGATGCAGAGAGAGACAGAGACAGAGAGACAGAGACAGAGAGAGACAGAGAGAGACAGACAGAGAGACAGAGAGACAGACAGAGAGGGAGAAACAGAGAGAGACAGAGAGAGAGAGACAGAGAGAGAGAAGAGAGAGAGACAGAGAGAGAGAAACAGAGACAGAGACTGTAAATATTAATATTAAATGTATTATTAAGTAGTATGAGTTGTAACGTTACGAGGCCGCTGTGTGTCTCCGTGTGTGTGTGTCTCTGTGTGTGTGTGTGTGTGTCTCCGTGTGTGTGTGTGTGTCTCTCTCTGTGTGTGTGTGTGTCTCTGTGTGTGTGTGTGTTTCCGTGTGTGTGTGTGTGTCTCTCTCTGTGTGTGTGTGTGTCTCCATGTGTCTCTCTCTCTGTGTGTGTGTCTCCATGTGTCTCTCTCCGTGTGTGTGTGTGTCTCCATGTGTCTCTCTCTGTGTGTGTGTGTCTCCGTGTGTGTGTCTCCCGTGTGTGTGTCTCCGTGTGTCTCCGTGTGTGTGTGTGTGTGTCTCTCTCCTTGTGTGTGTGTGTGTCTCCATGTGTGTCTCTCTGTGTGTGTGTCTCCGTGTGTGTGTCTCGTGTGTGTGTGTGTGTCTCTCTCCGTGTGTGTGTGTCTCTCCATGTGTGTGTGTGTCTCCGTGTGTGTGTCTCCATGTGTGTGTCTCTGTGTGTGTCTCCGTGTGTGTGCGTGTGTTTAAAGTGGAGTTAGCAATCTAACCTTAGCCAACTAACACCGGCTGGCATTTCAGGCCTTTATTTTGACAGGACAGCTGCACATGAAAAGGGGGGGGAGAGGGGGGAATGAATGGGTGCACGCTCTACCAATGGAGCTACCCGGGCGCCCGCAATAAAACCTTCTCTCATTCTACAGTTGCCTGGATACGATACAAACTATGGCTGACTGAGTGCTGTTTTCTCCTGATTTTGTATTTGTAAAAAAATATATAATAATAATAATAATAAACAACTGAATCTGATCCACAAGAAACCGATGGAGTGCTTTCTTCAGGTGGGGAGTGAGTCCTTACCCCAAGTGAAGGAGTTTAAGTACCTTGGGGTCTTGTTGGCGAGTGAGGGGACCATGGAGCGTGAGATTGGTCGGAGAATCGGAGCGGCCGGTGCGGTATTACATTCTGTTTATCGCACCGTTGTGACAAAAAGAGAGCTGAGCCAGAAGGCAAAACTCTCGATCTACCGGGCAGTGTTGGTTCCTACCCTCACCGATGGTCATGAAGGCTGGGTCAGGACCCAAAGAACCAGATCCAGGGTACAAGCGGCCGAAATGGGTCTCCTCAGGAGGGTGGCTGGCGTCTCCCTTAGAGATAGGGTGAGAAGCTCAGTCATCCGAGAGGAGCTCGGAGTAGATCCGCTGCTCCTTCACATCGAAAGGAGCCAGTTGAGGAGGTTCGGGCATCTGGTAAGGATGCCTCCTGGGGGGGTCCCTAGGGAGGTGGTCCAGGCACGTCCAGCTGGGAGGAGGCCTCGGGGAAGACCCAGGACTAGGTGGAGGGACGTCCAGTTGGGAGGAGGCCTCGGGGAAGACCCAGGACTAGGTGTAGGGACGTCCAGCTGGGAGGAGGCCTCGGGGAAGACCCAGGACTAGGTGGAGGGACGTCCAGCTGGGAGGAGGCCTCGGGGAAGACCCAGGACTAGGTGGAGGGACATCCAGCTGGGAGGAGGCCTCGGGGAAGACCCAGGACTAGGTGGAGGCACGTCCAGCTGGGAGGAGGCCTCGGGGAAGACCCAGGACTAGGTGGAGGGACGTCCAGCTGGGAGGAGGCCTCGGGGAAGACCCAGGACTAGGTGGAAGGACATCCAGCTGGGAGGAGGCCTCGGGGAAGACCCAGGACTAGGTGGAGAGATTATATCTCCAACCTGGCCTGGCAACGCCTCGGGACCCCCCAGTCGGAGCTGGTTGATGTGGCTCGGGAAAGGGAAGTTTGGGGTCCCCTACTGGAGCTGCTGCCCCCGAGACCCGATAAGCAGATGAAGATGGATGAATCTGATCCATAAACGCCCCTCTGAGCGCTGCCTGGAGACGTCCCAAACGCAGGTCAACCCTCAAGTTGTTTTCATGTTTTTTTTTTTTTTTTTTTTTTAAATATCACAAAATAATGGGCCTTGGAAATAATCGCCGAAAATGTCAACATTAGAAATATCAAATAACTTGGGAAAAAAAAACAGAAAACGTTCCCACAACATTGAAAAAGTGACAAAAAACGTCAGAAAAATTGATAATAGTGTTGAAAAAGTGACCCAAACGTTTTTTTCATGGTTGACGGGAAGACAACACAAGGGCTAAGGGTGGATGTTTTGTGTATATATTGTGTATATATTGTGTATATATTGTGTATATATTGTGTATATATTGTGTATATATTGTGTATAGTGAAATGTATTTATCCACCTGTTTTCCACTGATGTTTTGTCCTGATAAAGACTGCGTCCAATTTCTTCATATCGACACATTAAACTGACACCGATTAAAACTGATGCCATAGAGCGGCCGGGTTGGCTCAGTGACTGCCTTGCTCTACTCCACTTGCACACTTTGCAACTTGTTGTTGTTGTTGTTGTTGTTGTTGTCCTTTTGTCCTGGAAACACTTCTGAACACACTTCTGCTGCTCCTACATAACCTGCACCACTATGCCACTTGCATACTCAGCTCATCATACTGACTGTCTACTGGATGTACAATTGCACATTTTCAAATGTTGCTGCTCTTATTTTCTTCATTGTATGTGCCTTCTTATTTTTACTTTTTATGTTGTTTACTTGAATGTTATGTTTGTCTGTGGACGTGTGTGTGTGTGTGTGTGTAAAACATGTCTTGTCTCCACCGTGGGACAGAGGGAAACGTAATTTCGATCTCTTTTATGTCTTGACATGTGAAGAAATTGACAATAAAGCAGACTTTGACTTTGGTACAGCAGGCGCACATATACTTTGAGGTTTATGCCGCAACGCAGAGGTCCAGGGTTTGAATCCGACCTGGGACCATTTCCCACATGTCTTCCTTTCTCCCTCACCTAACTGTCCTGTCAAACAATTAAAAGGCGAAAAAGCCCAAACAATAATCTTTAAAAATACTTAAAAGTCACCATTTCATTCAATGTTGATTCTCAATTAAATAAAAAATTCACAGTATGTAAATGTAGTAATTTTTTCTCTCACACACACACACACACACACATATTATCGTGTGTGTGTATACATTTTATCATTCTGTTATGATGTATGTAGTGTGTGATGTCTGTAAGCTACTGGGACCTTGAATTTACCCTTGGGGAATAATAAAGTATCCATCCATCCATATATCTATCTATCATCTATCTATCCATCCATCCATCCATATATCTATCTATCATCCATCTATCCATCCATCCATCCATATATCCATCTATCCATCCATCTATCTATCCATCCATATATCTATCTATCTATCTATCTATCTATCTATCTATCTATCTATCTATCTATCCATCCATCTATATATCTATCCATCCATCTATCTATCCATCCATATATCTATCTATCTATCTATCTATCTATCTATCCATATCTATCCATCTATCCATCTATCTATCTATCTATCTATATATATCCATCCATCCATATATCCATCTATCTATCCATCCATCCATCTATCTATCTATCCATCCATATATCTATCCATCCATATATCTATCTATCCATATATCTATCTATCTATCGATATATATCCATCCATCCATCCATATATATCCATCCATCTATCCATCCAATGATTGCAGTAGACATAATCTTCCCGACCGAGAGGTTTATGCCTCAACGCAGAGGTCCAGGGTTTGAATCCGATCTGTGGTGATTTCCCGCATGTCTTCCTCACCTAACTGTCCTGTCAAACAATTAAAAGGCGGAATAGCTCAAACAATAATCTTAAAAAAAAAAAAAAACTACTAAAATACTCCAACTGTCCAAAATGCAGTTTAAGGATGACAGTGTGCAGTGGATGTCTTTACTGTTGACTTTCATCTAATCTTATATTTTTATAGTGACTTTAAAAAAAAAAAACTATCTGAATCCAATCTCTGGTTCTTTGTACCCGCCTGATTAAACTGACACTGGTTAAAACTGATAAAACTGATAAAATACAAGTTGTATGCCTCGATGCAGAGGTCCAGGACCTGTGACTATTTCCTGCATGTCTTCCCTTTCTCACCTAACTGTCCTGTCAAAAACCAAAAAGGTGGAAAAGGTAAAACACTGACTGTCCCAAACGCAGTTTAAGGATGATAGCGTGCAGTGAATGTCTTTTTATAGTGACTTTTAGAAAGAAAAACAACAATCTGAATCCAGTCTGCGAAAGCAAAATAAACCGCCTCTCTGAGCACTGCCTGCTTCCCCAGTGTAGTGTGTTCGTGCCCCGACACCCAGCCGGTGTGCAGGGCTCACTCACCGCTATCAGGGTGCTGTTCCGGCTCTGCTCTGCCGCGGTGCCTCCTCCGCTCTCCCCGAGATCTGCGCCGCCTCCTCCGCCACCGGGCGCTCTCTGCCCGGCCTGGTCGCCGGTGCTGGGTTGGGGCTGCCGGTGCTTGTTGGACCGCTTAGCCTTGGCCTGCAGGCAGCGCTGGTGCAGGGCGAAGGTCTGCTGCCTCTCCAGCTCCAGCCGCTCCAGCGTCGCGTTCTCGTAGCGGCTCTCGCAGCTGTTGTGATGCTGCCGGAAGAGCTCGATCCTCCGGCGGAGCCTCTCCATCACCGCGCTGTGTCGCGGTGTAACAAAATCCGCCATCATCAATAAAAGACTTGTAGTAGTGTGTGTGTGTGTAAAAAAAAAAAAAAAAAAAAAAATACTCCCGGCTCAGGTTTCGTCCATAAAATGCTGAATTTGCCTTTTTTTTGTGTTTCTCCCACTGGGCGTCTATGTACCCCCCCTCGCCCTTTACAAAGACTCATGTGCTGGCTCCATGGAGGCGACCTTTGTCTTGCTAATGGCCTTCAGTCACTGCCGAAGAAAATTACACGTTTGTGGGTGCAACACCATTCAGCCTCCTGATTTTACTCACTGTATATATTATAAATCGCGTTATATATATATATACACACACACACACACACATAACAGCTCTTTTAACTTGTAAAAAACAGAGCTAATGGAGTCCTGTTATAGCCTGAGTTTAACCCCAAAAAAGCCCTGATTTATCCCTGAAATAAACCAAAATAAATGCATCGTTTACCTTTTTAAATCAATGGACCAGTGCGCCCCTGCGTCTCGCTATCACACCGACTGCGGTCGAGCTAAGTTAAGTTAGCAGCATTCCTGCACTCAAAAATCAAAGTTGGAGCGTCGAAAAATTGCTTTAAAAACTATTAAAATCGGGTTGTTTTCGGAGCTAGCTGGCGTGGGCCTCTGTGTTTACGTCCATGTGTTTGTCCTGGGTAAAGTTGCCCTGCGTGGGGGCATCATAACGGGTCTCCAACTTGTCTAAAACTTTTATTTCTGCTAGTAGATATTAAAGTAGTTAGCTCGGGGGCTAGTTAGCTTGACTTAGCTATTTGGCTAACAACTTCACAAACTTGGCAGCCGTCACTCGGCTTAAAACCCCGTTATCTTATCCAAAACTACCAGAGAACAAACTACATGACTGCCCGTGTAATTCAAGTGTATTTAAGGTTTAAATTCACTTACTGTGAAAGCGTTGCTGTCCGCTCCTTCCTACAGCATCTGTCTACAAACAGCTGATCCTCCTCCGTTAGCCGTTAGCTGTTAGCCGCTAGCTGTTAGCTGCTAACGTTAGCTCGGCTCGGCTAGGCTAGGCTAGGTAGCTAGCCCGAAACGCTTAAATAAAAGCATCTTACTTTATTTATACCTTCCAGAGGTTCCCAGCACGGGTATTCCTCCCCACTTGGTCGAGCCCGAGTCGGGATATGTACGGTTTTAGCGCGGGTTTGTCCAGTTAGACCGGGCTAACTCTGTCCCTGCTGTGCTGTTTCTATTGTTTTTCAGCAGACAGGCAGGGCTACTCCGCCATCTTTGAAACTTTCCCCTTTTTCCATCAGCGACAGGAGGAATGTCCCTAGTCCCGCCTCTCAGATGATTGATAGCCCAGACAGCCAATAGCGACAGGAGGAATGTCCCTGGCCCCGCCCCTCAGGCGATTGATAGCCCAGACAGCCAATAGCGACAGGAGGAATGTCCCTGGTCCCGCCCCTCCAGTGATTGGTGATTGACAGCCCAGACAGCCAATAGAACGCGAGGAAAACTCAACGACAGGCTGAGAGTAAATAGGACAAAAATAAATACTCTACTACGTGTGTTTCTAAGTGTTTTGCTTATTTATTTATTTTTTTAATATGTATATTTTTTCTTTAGTAACCCCCTGGCTCTTTTAGAACATAGACTTTTAAGATGTACAGAAGATGTTCGTTTCTACTGTATGTCCATATTATTTAATACAATTTGAATTGAAAAAATAAAATAAATACTCCACTACAACTAAAGTCCTCCATTAAAAACCTTACTAAAGTATGTAATCAGCTAAATGTACTTCTAAAGTACTTTAAAAGGATATTTTGATGAACCCTTGTCTTCCCGTCAAAATTGAAAATCAACATTTTTGTTGAAACTTTTTATCGATGTTTATAACTTTTTCTTATGTTTTCGTCCCATTTAACACTTTTGATGCTTTTTTAAAATTTTTGTCACTTTTTTACAGTTATTTTTGGAATTTATGGTCAATAAACCTCATTTATAGGAAATTATACCTAATGTTTGAGTTAGAAAAGCAGAAATTAGGAATTATGGAGACTAAAATTAAAGGAATGGATGTTGATGATAATCACAGACTGGAATATGTCAACTTTTACTCAATACTATTTCAAAAACACTTCCATTTGTTTTACAATGCTATAAAATTGAATAAGACGCCCCAAAATTAATGAAAGTAGAGATTTGTACTTGGCAAAGAGCGTTGGGTGGAATCAATCATGTTATTTTGGGGAATTAAAAAGAACATTGATATAGGACAACATGGGGACAACATGGGGACAACATGGGGACAACATGAGGACAACATGAGGGGAACATGGGGACAACATGAGGACAACATGGGGACAACATGAGGACAACATGGGGACAACATGAGGACAACATGGGGACAACATGAGGGCAACATGGGGACAACATGAGGGCAACATGAGGGCAACATGGGGACAACATGAGGGCAACATGAGGGCAACATGAGGACAACATGGGGGCAACATGGGGGTTGATGACCGGTAACTGAAGCAGTTTTCTATGCTTGCTTTAAAGCAACCAGACTCCATTGATAAAACTGGCAATTCTACCTCGCAGAATACGGGAGTTGCTGATCATCCGTTGCCGTGAATGATGAATTTGTTTGTGTTATTGTGTGACTTTAGTGTTTTATAAAGGCTTAAGAAATAAAACTAAAGAAACAAACTTAACTGATGGAGACAGCAGAAGCCCGGCAACTCCCGTGTTCTGGGAAGTAAAAACACCGTTTTTGTCAATGGAGTCTGGTGGCTTTGAAAAGAATGGCCTCAGCTCCCTTACAGCTAGATAAAGCTGTGAACATATTAATATTCCACACACAAACTTTCAAATTAGATGCCTAAAATACATCCTACCTCGCACAACCAATTAAAAAAAAACATCCCTTTAAATGCAACATGTTGACACAACTTTAAATTGTGGGAGGAAACCACTTAAAAATTAAAATGTCGTTTTGTTTGCCACAAATATGCTTCAGCCAAAAAATCTGAGAAAAGAATCAAAGACACATTAAACCCGCTTGCTCAGCCTCTCGTTTAGTTTCCATTCAGCCTTTATTACTCATCAAAACAAATTGACAGCGTGTCTCCACACACACACACACACACACACACACACACACACACACACACACACCAGGGTCCATCATCACAGTATTCATATTCAAAGTTGGACCTTTTTGGTGTGGCGTGTCAGCAGGTCCCTCTCTCCACAGGTGTGCACGTCAGAAACAGGCCGGGCCAACCGTTATTAAAGTTTAGTTCAAAACACAATGTCGACAAAAAAAAAAAAATAAAAAAAAATAAAAGTAAAAATAATAAAAAGTACAGAGTTACAGAGTCATGTAAAGTTTCACCAGCAGATACAGTGTTGAGTCTACAGTCTCGTTCAGCTAGGCAGCTTCAGCCGGACACCAAAACAAATCAGACTAAAAATAAAGAAAGGGAAGGAGACGATGAAAGAGAGGAGCTGACGTAGACGTTGTGTCCTACAGCCCAGACGTCAGCGACGCTTTCAGAAACGACGACTACGAGCAGCAGAGCCGACAGCTAAACCGGCTAAAAAAAAAAGAGAAAAGAGGGAAATAAAAGGTTATGAAGCGGGGACGTCCAGGACACCCGAGCCCCAAAACCTGATCACCGACAGCCAGAGCCAGAGAGACTTCAAGTTCTGGTTCTGGTTCTACCCCCCACCTCCCTGCACCCCGCCGCCCATTTACTGGTCAACCACCTCTCAAAAGCCCATCAGCCAATCACAGCTGGCTCCTCGTTACCGGGAACCCTGACCCTGGTGTTGTCTTCCCGTCAACCATGAAAACAAGTTATCGCATTTTCTGACATTTTTGTCACTTTTTTTTCCAATATTGTGGGTGCTTTTTTTTGATGTTTTTTCCCAAAGTTGTTTGATATTTCTAATGTTTTAGACATTTTCAGCTTATTTCAAAGGCCCATTTTATGTGATGAAAAAACTGAAAATGGGTCAAATTTGACCTGAGGACAACATGAGGGTTAATTAGATCAGCTGAAAAACAGACCCTTGAGTATGGTACAACACACACACACACACACACACACACACACACAGTCACACTCACACACACACACAGTCACACTCACACACACACACACACACACACACACACGGCATGGTTATAAGACTGGACTAATGTAGTTAAATCTCCCCCCACACACACACACAACCACACACACACACACACACACACACACACACACACACAGGCAGGCACACACACACAGGCACACACACACACACACACACACAGGCAGGCAGGCAGCCACACACACACACACACACACACACACACAACACACACACACACACACACACACACACACACACACACACACACACACACACACACACACACACACACAGGCAGCCACACACACAACCACACACACACAGGCAGGCAGGCACACACACACACACACACACACACACACACACTCACACACACACACACAGGCACACAGTCCACACACACACACACACACACACAGTCTCAGGCACACACACACACACACACACACAGTCTCACACACACACACACACAGGCACACACACACACACACACACACACACACACACACACAGGCAGGCACACACACACACACACACACACACAACCACACACACACACACAGGCAGGCAGCCACACACACACACACACACAACACACACACACACAGACAGTCACACACAGTCAGACACACACACACACACACACACACACACACACACACTTTCAAGATTAACAAAACCAGTTTTATTTCTGAACTCTCCATAGCTGTACACGGACGCCACAGGCCGATGGAAGTGGGAGGAGCCTCTTTACAGGATGAAATCTGCATTACATGAATAATAAAAACAAACAAAAAAAAAACACACAAAACCACAAGTTTTACGGGCAAAGTACCCGGGAGTATTTCTCCTTTGCGGTGTTCCTCGGAGGGTTTTTGTCCTGATGGTGGTGCAGGAGGAAGGTCGGGGTTAAACTAGACGACCGGCGTAGCTTCCATTAATGTTCTTAATATTTAATGTTACGGGGGATTTCTTTCTGATTCAAAAACGCCAGCGGCCGTTTCTGCTTCTCGAGGACGACGTACGAGCACGAGATTTCCACCAATCACAGCCTTCGTCTGAGGATGACGTCGCCACGCTCCCGCCCCTCGGGGGAGACGGAGATGCAGAGAAAAGACGAGCTGATTGGACAAAAATAAATCCTCCACTACGACTCCTTAACGAGTATGTAATCAGCTAAATGTACTTCCAAAAGTACTTTAAAGGCATATTTTGGATTAACCCTCGTGTCGTCTTCCCGTCAAAATTGAAAATCAACATTTTTGTTGACACTTTTAAATCAATGTTTTTAACTTTTTCTTATGTTTTTGTCCCTTTTTTCAACCCTTTTGATGCTTTTTTTTAAAAATTTTGTCACTTTTTTTACAGTTATTTTTGGAATTTATGGTCAATAAACCTCATTTATAGGAAATTATACCTAATGTGAAGACTAGTTTGATGAACCCTCGTGTTGTGTTCCCGTCAAAATTGAAAAAAAAAAAAAACCCCATTTTTTGTTGACACTTCAATGTTTTTAACTTTTTCTTACGTTTTTGTCCCTTTTTCCAACACTTTTGATGCTTTTTTTTCAATGTTTGTCACCTTTTGTTGACATTTAACGCAACGTAACACTAACTTATTAACTTTAGTTTTACAGTTATTTTTGGAATTTTATGGTCAATAAAGCTCATTTATAGGAAATTATACCTAATGTTTGAGTTAGAAAAGCAGAAATTAGGAATTATTGAGACTAAAATTAAAGGAATGGATGTTGATGGATTAACAGACTGAATCAGTCTGAGATGCAGTTGAACGCTCCGCAGGAAGAAAAGCCGCTAAGTGAACTTGGGTGGGGGGTAGGAGGGGTGGGGGAGGGGGGGTAGGAGGGTGGGGGTAGGGGGTAGGGGGTAGGAGGGGGGGGTAGGGGGTAGGAGGGGGGTCGGGGTGGGGCAGGCGGACGGTGACAGGGTTAAGCGCCGGAGATTCTCCCTTAGTGCCGTATGTTTCTTTACATATGGGGTTGGTGAAAGAGGGGCTGGGGGTCCGTCCGCCTGCTGCACGACGTCCCAATAAAAGACAGCGGCTCGATGTCTCTCCACCTTTGCAGGGTGGTGTGGACCGGTAGCATGCAAATCAGATCAACTGTAGGGTAACACGTCTCCCACGAGGATAACAAAACAGCTGTTAGCAGCCTGTTGTTAGCGCTAATTCATCCAAATGGGACAACGCTACGCTACTTACAACTGTAGTACAAGTAGTCGTAGTTTGGGTGGAGAGGTGAGGTTTTCGGCTGCATGGACCGATCCACCTGAGCGCCAGGTAACACACGCCCACCCCGGTTAGATCTGCCTCTAGGCTCCAGGCTCCGTGGTCCTGACCCCCTCAACCCCCCAACCCCCCCACCAGGACAACAAAACCCAGAGGAGACGCTGAGGAGACCCGAGCGCTACGTGTGGAGCTAACAGCTTTAAAACAAAACAATTCAACGACAAGAAAATGAGACATGAAAAAAGGAGGAAAATGCATCAGCTGGATCATTTCTTTTTGTTTAAATATTAGCAGGGGCTAATCAGCTGTGACTAATCACTAAATCACTAATTTGTCAAATTCTAGGACGCCTAACGAGCCAACAGTCCGTAGGTGAATCATCTCCTTAGATCAGCAGGCTAATTGGCTAACTGTTGGTAAGTAAATGACATTATTGGGCTTGTTAGCAGCCCGTTGTTAGCGCTAACTCGTCCAAATGGGACAACGCTACGCTACTTACAACTGTAGTACAGGTAGTCTGATAGCTAGCAAGTTGCTCATGAGCTAATTAGCAGGCTAAAAGTAAAATTAGTCACCTCCTGATCAATTGTAGGGTAAAATAAAAAAGATGTTTTATTATTCATGAGGATAATAAAACCGCTGTTAGCTTGGTTACAAGGTAAGTTACTAACCTGAAAAACATGACGGTTGTTGGAAATGTTAGCGAGCTAAATAGCATGTTCCTAAGCTAATTGGTGTTTTCTCCCACTGCTAATGGGATCATTTCTGGCTGTTAGCCCACTACCAGGGGGCTAATTAGGCTAATTAGCAGGTTGTGTGTAACCAGTCGGTGGGAGTTGATAACCAAATTGCCAGGAGACTTGTTAGCAAGTTGCTATTTTTAGGCTATTTGGCAAGACTTAGCATTGGCGGTTTCACTCACCTGGCTAACTTGGACTACTGTTAGCCTAATTAGCCGACCGGCGGTAGCCCAGGCAGGAAGATGGTTACTCCAGACTGCACGCTAACTAGTTGGAGCCAAATTCCCGTCTGTAAGGAGACTTATTAGCAAGTTGTTGAGCGCTAATTAGCAGCCTGTTTGTAGGCCAACTGGTAAGACTTCTCTTTACGTTTGTAGGATCATTTGGACTCCCGTTAGCCTAAATGCTAATTAGACGGTTGCTAACCCAAATAAGAAGATGGCTACTTCAGATTGTGGGCTAACTAGTGGGAGCCGGGTTGCCAGATTTCCAAGTTCCTAGAGCTAATTAGCATCCTATTTGTTTCTGATGATTTCTCTATGCTGACTTCTCTTAGCCTAATAAGAAGTAGCCCAAACAGGAAGATGGTCCCCTCAGATTGTGGGCTAACTAGTAGGAGTTGAGTTGCCAGATTTACCAAGTTGCTAGAGCTAATTAGCATCCTATTTGTTTCTGATGATTTCTCTGAATATTTCTTGGATAATGTTAACTTCTCTTAGCCTAATTAGCACCCTGATAGTGAGATAATTAGCAGTCTGTTGGTAGTCCTCTTAGATTGTGGGCTAACTAGTGGGAGCTGGGTTGCCAGATTTCCATCAGTCAGTACACTTATTAACAAGTTGCTGAGAACCTTTACGCAGGCTGTTGGTAGACCGGGGCTCGCCAGCTCCGGAGGGCGATGGGGGGCGCCGGGTCCCGGTCTGCTCGGGTGTCGTATAAAGGAATGATGCAGGAAGTTTTAGTTAAATCTCAGTTAATCTCTCTCAAAAACAAATATCCTTTCTAACACGCTAACTCAGTCCGGTTCATACTGGAATCATCATGGTCGCGATGAGCAGGCGTCCGTTTCGGAGGTCCTGATTGGTTCCCTGTCGGCTTCGCTGCTTCCACGGTTTCCATTCAGGCTTCGTCGCCTCGGAGCAGACGAGTAGAAGTCATGGGGGAGAGGGGGGGAGAGGAGAGGGGGAGATGGGGAGGTGTTGAGGTCAGGGCTGCGGATTCAGAGATTTCAGTCCTTTCTGACCTTGTTCCCCCTGTTCCTGGGAGATCTCCGCAGAACGTCGTCCTCCAGCTTCTACAGACGACAACAAGCTGGAGGTTAAACTCAATCGGCCAGATAAAAACACCAGGACACAGATTACCAAAACATTTAGCAGACAGACAGTACAGTGTCTGAAATACAGCAAAAAGAAAAATGACAAAACAATGTTGAAAAGTGAAGGGAAAGAAACCCGACTACAGAAGAAAATGGCATGTTGTTAAAGGGTAACTGCTGTTTTTTTCCAACCTGGAGCCTATTTTCCTGTGTTTGCGTCTAAGTGACCGATGGGAACAACAATCTTTGACGTTGGTCCAGAATTAAGAGAGATGGCAGCGGAGAAACAAGCTACGATGCAAGTTAACAGGACAAATGTCTGAGCTGACAGGCTCAGATTAGTATTCTGTAATTATTATTATATATTATTAAGTGTGACAACATTATGGAAAGGATCCCTTCAGAGATAGACCTCTAAAACCTCTTTGAGACCTTTCTGTTTAATCAGAAACAGCTCTGAAGTTGCTAGTGCTAAACACCACCAGACTCCATGTAAAAAACAGTACTTTTAGCGTGTATAGAGCCGACATATCTTCACATGTAAATCTGTAAACTGTGTGTTTACTTCCACTAAAACCAGAGTTGTTTGGTTGTAAAAGTGGAAAGACGATGCTAAAGAGCTTTTCATAGTTTTATTTTGTTTCTGTCGACTTTGACTGAAGTGGGTTTTACGACGCTAAAATCACTGATTATTTACATGGAGTCTGGTGGGTTTAGTGAACGCAGTTTGGCGGATGTTTTTAAGTTAAAAAAAAAAAAAGATCTTACTGTTGTTGTAGACTAAAAAACGCGTGACATCGCTTGGTTTGCTTAATTTTGACCATATGGCCTTAGCAAAAACAAGCACCATATTAAAAGTATTGCTTTAGCACCGGTATCGGTGCTGATATTAGGCTGCAGGCCCTGGTGGCCGGGTTGGTTCAGTGGTAGAGCGGGCGCACATGCACTAAGAGGTTTTATGCCTCGACGCAGAGGTCCAGGGTTCAAATCCGACCTGTGATGATTTCCTGCATGTCCCCCCCCCCCCTCTCTCCCCTTTGTCAACTAACTGTCCTGTCAAAAATTAGAGGTGGAAAAGCCCAAAATAAATACATCTGTCAGAAGAAAAACAAAAGCCGAGTCTCCTCACATCGTCAGCCGTCTCCTCGTTCTCTTCCTCCTTCTCTGCTTCCTCTTCCTCGGCAGGACTTTCCTCTCCCTCACTCTTCTCTTCTGCAGCTGAAAGACAAAGAAAAACCAGATTTTACGTCCGTCAGACCGACGGAGGAAAAGACACAAAGATTCCTGTAATCCAGACGTCGTATTAACCTGGACTGCTCTTCTCAGCCTCCTCCTCCTCCTCCTCCTCTTCCTCCTTCTCTTCTTCCTCCTCCTTCACGTCTGGCTGAGCTTCGTCCGTCTTCTTGTACTGCGCTGCCGGCGTCGCGGGGCTCTTCTTCTGCACAACAAAGCAGGAAAAAGCTGTTCAGTGTGACTTCAGACCTTCTAACCCCGTAGAGGAGCATGTGTCTAATCTCAATCTCTCGCACTATAGTTCACTGATGATGCAAGTAAAGCCCCGTGGGGGCAATAGGGTAAAGAGGACCACACACACACACACACGGACACACACACACACACACACACACACACACACACACACACGGACACACACACACACACACACACACACACACACGGACAACACACACACACACACACACACACACACACACGGACAACACACACACACACACACGGACAACACACACACACGGACACACACACACACACACACACACACACACACGGACACACACACGGACAACACACACACACGGACACACACACGGACAACACGGACAACACACACGGACACACACACACACACACGGACAACACACACACACACACACACGGACACGGACACACACACACACACACACACACGGACAACACACACACACACACACACACACGGACACACACACACACACACACACACACACACACGGACAACACACACACACACACACATACACACACACACGGACAACACACACACAGGACACACACACACGGACAACACACACACACACACACACGGACAACACACACACACACACACGGACAACACACACACACACACACACGGACAACACACACACACACACACGGACAACACACGGACAACACACGGACAACACACGGACACACGGACAACACACAGACACACACACACACACACACACACACACATTTAATTGATGATAAATGGTAAATGTCTACTTATAGCCAAAGATTTTATTTTCATTTTTTTTTTTTTTTTACTATTATTATATTTATTACTATCATCATCATCATCATCATCATCTTTATACTGTCTTTTTCTTGCTGGAAACTTCCATTTCCTCGCCGGACTCCTCCCAGAAGTGTCGTCTTCTCGTCAAAATTGACAATCAACAATTTTGTTGACTCTTCTTATCGAAGATTTTAACTTTTTCTTACGTTTGTGTCCCTTTTTCCCGTTTAACGTAACACTAACTTATTAACTTTAGTTTTACAGTTATTTTTGGACTTTATGGTCAATAAACTTCATTTATAGGAAATTATACCTAATGTTTGAGTTAGAAAAGCAGAAATTAGGAATTATTGAGACTAAAATTAAAGGAATGGATGTTGATGATAATCACAGACTGGAATATGTCAACTTTTACTCAATACTATTTCAAAAACACTTCCATTTGTTTTACAATGCTATAAAATTGAATAAGACACCCCCAAAATTAATGAAAGTAGAGATTTGTACTTGGCAAAAGCGTTGGTGGAATCAATCATGTTATTTTGGGGAATTAAAAAGAACATTGATGTAGGACAACATGGGGACAACATGAGGACAACATGAGGACAACATGGGGACAACATGAAGACAACATGAGGGCAACATGGGGACACCATGAGGACAACATGAGGACCACATGGGGACAACATGAGGGGACACATGGGGACAACATGGGGACAACATGAGGACAACATGGGGACACATGAAGGACAACATGAGGGCAACATGGGGACAACATGGGGACAACATGAAGGACAACATGAGGGGGCAACATGAGGGCAACATGAGGGCAACATGAGGGGGACAACATGAGGACAACATGAGGACAACATGAGGGGGACAACATGGGGACCACATGGGGACAACATGGGGACAACATGGGGACAACATGGGGACAACATGGGGACAACATGAGGACAACATGAGGACAACATGAGGACAACATGAAGACAACACAAGGACAACATGGGGTCAACATGAGCGATAAAGAGAAGTCTAAGTTTTGCTAATATCTATATCTATATATATAGATATATATAGATATAGATATATAATATTTATCCGATGTTAGCAGCTGTTTCTACAGACTGAGGATAACTTCACGAGGACAGACAAGATTTCTCTCTAAACTACAGCAACAGTTTACTTGTTTGTTTTTATTGTAGAAAATGCTGCTGTAACAAAGGAATTTCCCCGCAGTGGGATGAATAAAGTAATATCTAATCTAATATCTAATCTAACACAGACAACACATGAAGCCACGCTAACATGAAGCTACGCTAACACAAAGCTACGCTAACACAAAGCTACGCTAACAGCAGCAGTCACCAGGCCGGAGGAGGCGGGGCGTCCGGCGTCCTTTAACTCCTGCTGTAAGCTGTTGAGACTCAACTGACCCTGATCTGATCCCGAAGACCTCTGTGGACACACACACACATATGTATACGTGTGTGTGTATACACATGTATGTACCTGTGTGTGTGTGTACCTGTGTGTGTACCTGTGTGTGTGTGTGTGCCTGTGTGTGTGTGCCTGTGTGTGTACCTGTGTGTGTGTGTGTGTGTACCTGTGTGTACCTGTGTGTGTGTGTGTGTACCTGTGTGTACCTGTGTGTGTGTGTACCTGTGTGTGTGTGTGTACCTGTGTGTGTGTGTGAGTGAGTACCTGTCTGTGTGTGTGTGTGTGTGTGTATGTATGTGTGTACCTGTGTGTGTGTGTGTGTGTACCCGTGTGTGTGTGTACCTTTCCAGTGCAGCAGAAGACGATGATGAGGACGAGCGGCAGCGCCACCGTGAGGACGTAGACGATCCAGAGCCAGGGCCGCTCCTCTGCAGCGTTCAGCATCTGAGTGGCCAGGCCGGGCTGCAACAACACAACAACACATCAGAGGACACACAACGGCAGACACACAAACACACACAGAATGTAGCTGCTACAGCGTGTTACACACACACTCACACACTCACACACTCACACACTCACACACTCCATATTTTCCATATATTTCCATATATTTTATCTTCATATTTTCCCTATATTTCATCTCCATATTTTCCCTATATTTCATCTCCATATTTTCCCTATATTTCCATATATTTTACCTTCATATTTTCCCTATATTTCATATATTTCATTTTCCTTATATTTTTCTTATATTTTATATTCATTTTTTTCCTATATTTTACCTTCATATTTTCCCTATATTTCATATATTTCATTTTCCTTATATTTTTCTTATATTTTATATTCATATTTTTCCTATATTTCATCTCCATATTTTCCCTATATTTCCATATATTGTACCTTCATATTTTCCCTATATTTCCCTATATTTCATCTCCATATTTTCCCTATATTTCCATATATTTCATCTTCATATTTTCCCTATATTTCCATATATTTCATCTTCATATTTTCCCTATATTTCCATATATTGTACCTTCATATTTTCCCTATATTTCCATATATTTTACCTTCATATTTTCCCTATATTTCCATATATTGTACCTTCATATTTTCCCTATATTTCCATATATTGTACCTTCATATTTTCCCTATATTTCCATATATTTTACCTTCATATTTTCCCTATATTTCCATATATTGTACCTTCATATTTTCCCTATATTTCCATATATTGTACCTTCATATTTTCCCTATATTTCCATATATTTTACCTTCATATTTTCCCTATATTTCATATATTTCATTTTCCTTATATTTTTCTTATATTTTATATTCATATTTTTCCTATATTTCATCTCCATATTTTCCCTATATTTCCATATATTTCATCTTCATATTTTCCCTATATTTCCATATATTGTACCTTCATATTTTCCCTATATTTCCATATATTGTACCTTCATATTTTCCCTATATTTCCATATATTTTACCTTCATATTTTCCCTATATTTCCATATATTGTACCTTCATATTTTTCCCTATATTTCCATATATTGTACCTTCATATTTTCCTATATTTCATATATTTTCCCATATTTTCCATATATTTTACCTTCATATTTTCCCTATATTTCATATATATTTCATTTTCCTTATATTTTTCTTATATTTTATATTCATATTTTTCCTATATTTCATCTCCATATTTTCCCTATATTTCCATATATTTTACCTTCATATTTTCCCTATATTTCCATATATTGTACCTTCATATTTTCCCTATATTTCCATATATTGTACCTTCATATTTTCCCTATATTTCCCTATATTTCATCTCCATATCTTCCCTGTTTGTCAACAACCAGAGTGCACCCACGTCGGCGGCGCCCTCGGCGGCCTTCTTCAGCCCCCAGCCGTCGGCGGCCCAGCGCTCGGCCGTGTTGCGGTCGTCGGTGATGAAGAAGTTGTCGAAGAAGATGTCGGAGGTCATGGACCAGAGCTCCAGCCCGACGGCGCTGAACGCGCTCATCCTGAACGGCTGCAGGTCCTCGAAGAACGCCGGGTTGGGGACCTTCCTCGGCTTCCACACGCCCTGAGACACGAGGACACCCCCCCCCCCGTTATTACCCAGCAGCACACATGTTTCACATTATTTTAACTTATTTAGTAACTTATACTTGTGTAATTTGCCTCGGTGAAAAGGTGCATACATAAACAAAAACATAAATAAAATAATAACAATAATAATAATAATAATCACCCATCAGTACACACCTGGATTATTAAAGTAACCTCAACTTAAAATAAGCAAAGACATGTATTTATTATATTTCTTTAATTAAGGATAACATAATAAAAGTATTAATAATAAAAATAACTTAACACTACCAGGTGTGCAGTGGTACCTGGTAGTTGGGGTTGTCGATCATGGGGGGCTTCCACTTGCCCTTGTGGTTGGGGTTGTCGATCATCGGCCGTTTCCAGGCGCCGCAGCCGGGGGCCGTCTCGCAGGCGGGGTTAGGGACCTGGGGGGCCTCCCATTCGCCGTCCATGTCCTCGTCCCTGACAGACAGGAAGCACAGACACACACAGGTGAGTCAGACAGGTCTGGGCCTGGGCCTAGGTCTGGGTCTGGGTCTGGGTCTGTCCCAGGTTTCTTCCTAAAAGGAGTTTTTCCTCTCCACTGTTGCTTGCTCTGGAGGAAACTACTAGACCTGTTGGGTCCTTGTAGATTCTGGAGTGTGGTCTAGACCTGCTCTATCTGTAAAGGGTCTCCAGATAACTCTCGTTATGAATTGATACTATAAATAAAATTGATTTGAATTAATTACCATCTGGAAAACGGAGTTTCTACACAATCAATCCTGCAAAAGCAACACTTTAAATCTGGTGTTCAGCAGACATGTGCTCATAAGTTTCTTGGAAATGAGATATTAAGCATGAATAAGCATAAAAAAATGACTCAACTAAAGAAATCTTAGTCGACGAAGACCAAAACCACAGATAAGAAGGGACAGGCCTGGTTTCCCCCCCCCTAGCCCTCACCACTGGGTTTCCGGGGCCAAGGTCTGGGGGTAAGGGGTAAGAAGAGAAATGGGATTCAGCCTTCGTTTGCTAGCTCTGAGGGTGGTGTTGTTGTTGTTGTTGTTGTGAGAAAGCGGCAGGTGAAGGACACCAGGCGCCGGAAACCTCCAGTAGAGGGAACCAATCCAGACTAAGGGGAAACCCTTCAGCATGGCGACCCCCCAGCAGGGCCTGAAGGTAACTTTTCAGACCACCTGCCACAGTGGCGGCTGGATTTTGAAATCACTTAACATCATTAAAAGGTGAAAAACAGGAATTGCTGTGTCTCTATGAGCCGACTCGTGGACATTGCATTACAGTCATCATGTGCTGTAGAGGGGGGGGCCTTGATAATCCAGCAGAAAGGCATCATGTCCTATCCTGTGTGTGTGTGTGTGTGTGTGTGTGTGTACCATGTTTAACTACATTTGTGGGGACCAAAAACTGGGAATACAGTATACTTATGGGGTCTTGACAGCTTTGTGGGGACAAAATGCTGGTCCCCATAACGTTAAAGGGCTGTTTGAGGGTTAAGATCTGGTTTTAGGATCAGGGTTAGAATTAAGTTATGGTTAGGGTTAGGGTAAGGGTTAAGACCTGGTTTTAGGATCAGGGTTAGAATTTGGTTATGGTTAGGGTAAGGGGCTAGGGAATGCATTATGTCAATGACTGGTCCCCATAAAGATAGTGAGACACACTTTGGATTGACAGAGTTGACCGCCGATTGCTGACTCCACCCCCATCTGACGGGTGGGCGGGGTTAATTTCATGCCTTGCTCACCAGTCTTCAGGTTTGACGGCATCGGGGTCTCCGATGTACTCCGGCTCGTCGTCCAGCCAGCCGTCTGGTTTCACCGCATCTTCATCTGGAATCTGAGCAGGAGCGTCTTCGTCCCTGCAGACAACACACACACACACACACACACACACACAATACATGTTCCCACGGCGGCTTCCTTCAAAGAATTTACGGCTTACCAGACCAACATGTATACAAGTAGGAGGAGTAGTAGTAGTACTAGGAGTAGTATAAGAAGTAATAATAGTAGTAGTGGTGGTAGTACTAGGAGTAGTAATAATAATAGTAGTAGTAGGAGTGGTAATAATAATTGTAGTAGTAGGAGTGGTAGTACTAGGAGTAGTAGTAGTGGTAGTACTAGGAGTAGTAGTGGTAGTGGTAGTACTAGGAGTAGTAATAATAATAGTAGTAGTAGGAGTGGTAATAATAGGAGTGGTAGTAGTAGTAGGAGTGGTAATAATAATTGTAGTAGTAGGAGTGGTAGTACTAGGAGTAGTAGTAGTGGTAGTACTAGGAGTAGTAATAATAGTAGTAGTGGTAATAGTAGGAGTGGTAGTACTAGGAGTAGTAGTGGTAGTGGTAGTACTAGGAGTAGTAATAATAGTAGTAGGAGTGGTAATAATAGAAGTGGTGGTAGTAGTAGTAGGAGTGGTAATAATAATTGTAGTAGTAGGAGTGGTAGTACTAGGAGTAGTAGTAGTACTAGGAGTAGTAATAATAGTAGTAGGAGTGGTAATAATAGAAGTGGTGGTAGTAGTAGTAGAGTGGTAATAATAATTGTAGTAGTAGGAGTGGTAGTACTAGGAGTAGTAGTAGTACTAGGAGTAGTAATAATAGTAGTAGGAGTGGTAATAATAGAAGTGGTGGTAGTAGTAGTAGGAGTGGTAATAATAATTGTAGTAGTAGGAGTGGTAGTACTAGGAGTAGTAGTAGTACTAGGAGTAGTAATAATAGTAGTAGTGGTAATAATAGGAGTGGTAATAATAATTGTAGTAGTAGGAGTGGTAGTACTAGGGGTAGTAATAATAGTAGTAGTAGGAGTGGTAATAATAGGAGTGGTAGTAGTAGTAGGAGTGGTAATAATAATTGTAGTAGTAGGAGTGGTAGTACTAGGAGTAGTAGTGGTAGTGGTAGTACTAGGAGTAGTAATAATAGTAGTAGTAGGAGTGGTAATAATAGGAGTGGTAGTAGTAGTAGGAGTGGTAATAATAATTGTAGTAGTAGGAGTGGTAGTACTAGGAGTAGTAGTGGTAGTGGTAGTACTAGGGTAGTAATAATAGTAGTAGTAGGAGTGGTAATAATAGGAGTGGTAGTAGTAGTAGGAGTGGTAATAATAATTGTAGTAGTAGGAGTGGTAGTACTAGGAGTAGTAGTGGTAGTGGTAGTACTAGGGTGTAGTAATAATAGTAGTAGTAGGAGTGGTAATAATAGGAGTGGTAGTAGTAGTAGGAGTGGTAATAATAATTGTAGTAGTAGGAGTGGTAGTACTAGGAGTAGTAGTGGTAGTGGTAGTACTAGGAGTAGTAATAATAGTAGTAGTAGGAGTGGTAATAATAGAGTGGTAGTAGTAGTAGGAGTGGTAATAATAATTGTAGTAGTAGGAGTGGTAGTACTAGGAGTAGTAGTGGTAGTACTAGGAGTAGTAGTAGTGGTAGTACTAGGAGTAGTAATAATAGTAGTAGTAGTGGTAATAATAGGAGTGGTAATAATAATTGTAGTAGTAGGAGTGGTAGTACTAGGAGTAGTAGTAGTGGTAATAATAGTAGTAGTGGTAGTAGTAGTAGTACTAGGAGTATTAGGAGGAGTAGTAGTAGTACTAGGAATAGTAAAAGAAGTAATAATAGTAGTAGTGGTAGTACTAGGAGTAGTAGGAGTAGTGGTAATAATAGTAGCAGTAGTACTAGGAGTAGTAGGAGTAGTGGTAATAATAGTAGTAGTAGTACTAGGAGTAGTGGTAATAATAGTAGTAGTAGTAGTACTACTAGGAGTACGATTCAGAAAATGTCACCAACAATTCATAGTATGTAAATGTAGTAACTTTTCGTATATATGTGTGTGTGTGTGTGTGTATATACATATTATTCATGTGGATTTGTGTATTTTAACATCCTGTTGTGATGTATGTAAGCTACTTGGATCTTGAATTTCCCCTTGGGGATCAACAAAGTATCTCTCTATCTACATCTCTCTATCATGTGATGTATCTCTCTCTATCATGTGATGTATCTCTATCTATCATGTGATGTATCTCTCTATCATGTGATGTATCTCTCTCTCTATCATGTGATGTATCTCTATCATGTGATGTATCTCTCTATCATGTGATGTATCTCTCTATCATGTGATGTATCTCTATCATGTGATGTATCTCTATCATGTGATGTATCTCTCTATCATGTGATGTATCTCTCTATCATGTGATGTATCTCTCTATCATGTGATGTATCTCTCTATCATGTGATGTATCTCTCTATCATGTGATGTATCTCTCTCTATCATGTGATGTATCTCTATCATGTGATGTATCTCTATCATGTGATGTATCTCTCTCTCTATCATGTGATGTATCTCTCTATCATGTGATGTATCTCTATCATGTGATGTATCTCTCTATCATGTGATGTATCTCTGTCTATCATGTGATGTATCTCTCTCTATCATGTGATGTATCTCTATCATGTGATGTATCTCTATCATGTGATGTATCTCTATCTATCATGTGATGTATCTCTCTCTATCATGTGATGTATCTCTCTCTCATGTGATGTATCTCTATCATGTGATGTATCTCTCTCATCATGTGATGTATCTCTCTCTCTCTCATGTGATGTATCTCTCTCTCTCTCTCTCTCATGTGATGTATCTCTCTCTCATGTGATGTATCTCTCTCTCTCATGTGATGTATCTCTCTCTCTCATGTGATGTATCTCTCCATCTATCATGTGAGTGTGTCTATGTGTGTGTGTCTGTGTATCTATCATGATTTATTTATTTCAACCAATCTATAGTGATGTATCTCTCCATCTATATTTTTATAAATTGCATACATTTCCTTTGTTGTTAGTTGTGAGTAGATTCTATTATCGGGGCGTTAGTCCCGAGCACTGACCAGTCTTCGGGCTTGGCGGCGGCGGGGTCCTGGATCTTGGGCCTCTCGTCCCAGTCGTCCGGCTTCTGGTCGTCGGGGTCCTCGATCTCAGCGGGGGGGTTCACCGGCGGAGTCATGTCTGTCAGCAGGCTGCCGCTGTTCACCACCGTCTGGTCCACCAGCACCTCGAAGCTGTTGTCAGGGTTCAACACTGGGGGGGAGAGACGGTCAATTACCCGTGTCTTACTGACATAACAGAATGAAAACAAACTACTGTTCAAGATAGGGGGAGAGAGAGAGAGAGAGAGAGAGAGAGAGAGAGAGAGAGAGAGAGAGAGAGAGAGAGAGAGAGAGAGAGAGAGAGAGAGAGAGAGAGAGACAGAGGGAGACAGAGAAAGAGACAGGTAGAGAGAGAGACAGGTAGAGAGAGAGACACGCACACACAGAGGGAGACAGGTAGAGAGAGAGAGACAGAGGGAGAGACAGACAGAGGGAGAGAGAGGGAAAGAGACAGGTAAAGAAAGGGAGAGAGAGACACACGTAGAAAGAGAGAGACAGAGAGAGAGACAGACAGGTAGAGGGAGAGGGAGAGACAGGTAGAGAGAGAGAGGTAGAGAGAGAGAGAAAGGGAGAGAGAGAGAGAGAGGGAAAGAGAGAGAGAGACAGAGGGAGAGACAGAGAGGGAAAGAGACAGGTAGAGAGAGAGAGAGACACACGTAGAGAGAGAAAGAGAGAGACAGAGAGGGAAAGAGACAGGTAGAGAGAGAGAAAGAGAGAGAGAGACAGAGAGGGAAAGAGACAGGTAGAGAGAGAGAGAGACAGGTAGAGAGAGAGACACGCACACACAGAGGGAGAGAAAGAGAGAGAGACAGAGAGACAGGTAGAGAAGAGAGTGAGAAAGGAGAGAGAGAGAGAGCGAGAGAGACAGAAATTTATCAGAGACAAAGAAAGAGATAAAGCCTCTTTGAATTTGACACACACACACACAGTGAGACAGAGACAGAAATAGACAGAGACACACACACACACACACACACACACACACACACACACACACACACACACGCGTCAAGACAACGGTCATTACTAAGCTAAAAAACAAGACTTGACGCTGGGTTGAAAGGTCGTGAATCAAAACAAGATCTGTGATTTGACGCTGTAATTACCAAAGCTGGACGGCCTACAACTGTCAGAGGACAGAGGACAGAGTGTGTGTGTGTCTCTGTGTGTGTGTCTCTGTGTGTGTGTGTGTCTCTGTGTGTGTGTGTATGTGTCTCTGTGTGTGTGTCTCTGTGTGTGTGTCCTACCCAGTGTGTACAGGTGTGTCTTCTTGTCTGTGTAGTACGTCCTCAGGTCGGCGTCTGGTTTCTTGGCGTGCTTCTCTTCGTACTCTCCTGTTTTGGGGTTCTTGTGTCTAAAGATGAAGTGAAGCTTGTAATCCTCTCCACATTTGTCGGGTCCGAACATGATGGTGTATGGAGTTTTATCCTTAAACTGGTCCTGCGGACACACAAAGGCACCAAGTTCAGCTTCTGGGAGATCTTCATATTCCTTAAATACAACTCAAATATCAACATGTCAACTGGAAATACAAACCCATGTCTAGGGCTTTTATTGTGAAAGGTAAGAATGGAAAAGACTGTCTCTCTTGGTCAAGGTTGAAAGGACAGAATAATTAAGTTGTCAGTCTATTGAGTATATTTAATAATCCTTACAACTTTAGTGTTCCTCTTAATTTTAAGTCGTTTTATACAAAGAAATGTGTTGTTTTTTTTTTTTACATAATATAAATTGTTTTTAAATTGTTAAATGTAATTGTTTCTATGGAGATTGCCACTTATTAAGCCCCTTGGAGGGTTTTTCGGCAATCGTCCATCACATTTTGGTGTAACATATAATACTGTCTTAATGTATTTGTTGTGAAAATAAAATAAATCAAAATCAAATCAGTGTGTAACTTTTTGATAATAATGGACGTGCGTTGCCAAATTAGTTGTTAATTAAGACGATACAACTCTCTGTATTTGTCGGTATGGCTATGGTCAGAAGATTGTGGCGTCGGGCGACTTTCCCGCGCAAGTGAAGATAATTTCAATCCTCCGTGTCCTCCTTGGCTACTAGCATCTGCGTAGAAGAGGGGTGTGACAAGGATGTCTTGAAAAATCAACCTGCTACACAACAACAACAACAACTGTGTGTTAAGGCTTTAAGACTCCTGCACTTCTTTAATGTTTGAGATGTTCCCAACTGTGTCTGCACGAGTGCATTTATACTGAAAATCACAGTTTGCAGACAAAATAATTTTAATTGTTGAATTTGCCGTTGGTGAACACAGTCATCCATTAATATAATTATGTAGTAAAAATATTTAAAGAGAATAATTTCAGTAAAAACTATAATAATCCAGTAAATATAAAAAGATTAATGGAGTAAAATATCTAATTATTCAGTTAAAACAAAAATGCTGTAAAAAATTTAATTAATCCAGTGAAAAATATAATTAATGCAGTAAAAAAAAAAATGCATATTGCAGATTTTTGGGAAATAAATCATGAAATTTTCAAGAAAAGTTTCTGTTTATAAAACTGGCAAATATATTCCAAAACTGCAAATGTATTTTGAAAATATTTAGTTTGTTGTGTGGTTTCAGAGTACAGGTGACGTCTGGGGAACTATCACCTGGACAGGTGTGCGTCTGGGGAACTATCACCAGGACAGGTGTGCGTCTGGGGAACTATCACCTGGACAGGTGTGCGTCTGGGGAACTATCACCTGGACAGGTGACGTCTGGGGAACTACCACCTGGACGGGTGACGTCTGGGGAACTACCACCTGGACGGGTGTAAGTCTGGGGAACTATCACCTGGACAGGTGAAGTCTGGGGAAGTATCACCTGGACGGGTGACGTCTGGGGAACTACCACCTGGACGGGTGACGTCTGGGGAACTACCACCTGGACGGGTGACGTCTGGGGAACTACCACCTGGACGGGTGACGTCTGGGGAACTACCACCTGGACGGGTGTAAGTCTGGGGAACTATCACCTGGACAGGTGAAGTCTGGGGAAGTATCACCTGGACAGGTGAAGTCTGGGGAACTATCACCTGGACGGGTGTAAGTCTGGGGAACTATCACCTGGACGGGTGTAAGTCTGGGGAACTATCACCTGGACAGGTGTGCGTCTGGGGAACTATCACCTGGACGGGTGTGCGTCTGGGGAACTATAACCTGGACGGGTGTGCGTCTGGGGAACTATCACCTGGACGGGTGACGTCTGGGGAACTATCACCTGGACGGGTGAAGTCTGGGGAACTATCACCTGGATAGGTGAAGTCTGGGGAACTATCACCTGGACAGGTGTGCGTCTGGGGAACTATCACCTGGACGGGTGTAAGTCTGGGGAACTATCACCTGGACAGGTGTAAGTCTGGGGAACTATCACCTGGACGGGTGTAAGTCTGGGGAACTATCACCTGGACGGGTGTAAGTCTGGGGAACTATCACCTGGACGGGTGAAGTCTGGGGAACTATCACCTGGACAGGTGTGCGTCTGGGGAACTATCACCTGGATAGGTGAAGTCTGGGGAACTATCACCTGGACGGGTGTAAGTCTGGGGAACTATCACCTGGACAGGTGTGCGTCTGGGGAACTATCACCTGGACAGGTGACGTCTGGGGAACTACCACCTGGACGGGTGACGTCTGGGGAACTACCACCTGGACGGGTGTAAGTCTGGGGAACTATCACCTGGACAGGTGAAGTCTGGGGAAGTATCACCTGGACGGGTGACGTCTGGGGAACTACCACCTGGACGGGTGACGTCTGGGGAACTACCACCTGGACGGGTGACGTCTGGGGAACTACCACCTGGACGGGTGTAAGTCTGGGGAACTATCACCTGGACAGGTGAAGTCTGGGGAAGTATCACCTGGACAGGTGAAGTCTGGGGAACTATCACCTGGACGGGTGTAAGTCTGGGGAACTATCACCTGGGACGGGTGTAAGTCTGGGGAACTATCACCTGGACAGGTGTGCGTCCTGGGGAACTATCACCTGGACGGGTGTGCCTGGGGAACTATAACCTGGACGGGTGTGCGTCTGGGGAACTATCACCTGGACGGGTGACGTCTGGGGAACTATCACCTGGACGGGTGACGTCTGGGGAACTATCACCTGGACGGGTGAAGTCTGGGGAACTATCACCTGGATAGGTGAAGTCTGGGGAACTATCACCTGGACAGGTGTAAGTCTGGGGAACTATCACCTGGACGGGTGTAAGTCTGGGGAACTATCACCTGGACAGGTGTAAGTCTGGGGAACTATCACCTGGACGGGTGTAAGTCTGGGGAACTATCACCTGGACGGGTGTAAGTCTGGGGAACTATCACCTGGACGGGTGAAGTCTGGGGAACTATCACCTGGACAGGTGTGCGTCTGGGGAACTATCACCTGGATAGGTGAAGTCTGGGGAACTATCACCTGGACAGGTGTGCGTCTGGGGAACTATCACCTGGACAGGTGTGCGTCTGGGGAACTATCACCTGGACAGGTGTGCGTCTGGGGAACTATCACCTGGACAGGTGTGCGTCTGGGGAACTATCACCTGGACAGGTGTGAGTCTGGGGAACTATCACCTGGACAGGTGTGCGTCTGGGGAACTATCACCTGGACAGGTGTGCGTCTGGGGGAACTATCACCTGGACAGGTGTGCGTCTGGGGAACTATCACCTGGACAGGTGTGCGTCTGGGGAACTATCACCTGGATAGGTGAAGTCTGGGGAACTATCACCTGGACAGGTGTAAGTCTAACGAGTCAAACTGACCAGGTCGAGGTCCGGAGTCTGAGTCAGCAGCTTCACGTAGGCGCCGCCGCAGTCGATGCCCGACTGGAAGTTCACCTCGTACCTGAGAAGACACAAAGACATGAGGACGATGAACAGGCTGACAGGAGGGACTGAGGGAGGGGGGGAGGCAGGTAGACACAGAGAGAGAGAGAGAGAGAGAGAGAGAGAGAGAGAGAGAGAGAGAGAGAGAGAGAGAGAGAGAGAGAGAGAGAGAGAGAGAGAGAGAGAGAGAGAGAGAGAGAGACGTCTTCTTTGGAATAGAGACAGGGACAGAGAGAGAGAGAGAGAGATGTCTTCTTAGGGAGAGAGAGAGAGACGTCTTCTTTGGAATAGAGACAGAGAGAAACATAGAGAGAGAGATGTCTTCTTAGGGAGAGAGACAGACAGGGACAGAGAGAGATGTCTTCTTAGGGAGAGAGACAGAGACAGAGAGAGATGTCTTCTTAGGGAGAGAGACAGAGACAGGGACAGAGAGAGAGAGAGATGTCTTCTTAGGGAGAGAGACAGAGAAACAGAGAGAGAAACAGGGACAGAGAGAGCAAGTTGTCATTTTAGGGAGAGAGACAGGGAGACAGGGACAGAGAGAGAGTGAGACGTCTTCTTTGGAATAGAGACAGGGACAGAGAGAGAGAGAGATGTCTTCTTAGGGAGAGAGACAGAGACAGCGACTCGTCTTCTTACTGGACGATGAGCGGCATGGCCGAAGGTGAAAGGTCGCAGCAGCTGGGCCGAGATGGCGTGATGTTTGGCCCGGGTCTTCAGGACCAGACCTTTGTCTCCGGGCAGCTTGGTGTCCTTCATCTCCTCCACCGCCCATTTACCTGTTACATCATCATCATCATCATCATGTAAAAACGCAGTCATGTTTTATGTAGAAATTAAATTGTAGTTCTTCATTTCCCCCCTTAACCCTCCTGGTGTCTCCGGGTCTAATCTGTCTCCTTCAGCAAGAAGTTTCCATGTCAGAAATTTGGGTTTCTTCAAACTAATTGTCCATAAAGTCCCGAGGAAGGTCCCCGACAACGCTCCTCACACGGTACATTAACAATCAGCTCACTGCTTTCACTGGATTTGGGGGTTTATTGTCCATTTTATAGCATTTGGAGAAAAGAATAATTGATAAAAGAACTTGTGGGACAAATGTAAAAAAAATGAATAATGTCAAAAAAAGACAAATGTAAAAAACGACTATGTAACAAATGTATATAAACAAAAGATAAATGCCGAAGAAATGACAAAAATAACAAAAAGTGACAAATGTAAAAAAAATAAAAAATAAAAATAAGCTTAAAAATTTGGGGGGGGAGATTTTTAATAAAGTGACAAAAATGTGAAAAAATGTCAAAAAAAGTAACAAAAATGTCAAAAAGTGGCAAATGTGAAAAGAAAAAGCTTAAAAATTTTGAAAAAAACAAACAAATTTCAAAAGGCTCAGAAAAAGTGACAAAAGAGCTGAAAAAGACGACCAAAACGTTGATAATGAGTGATTTTTATTAAAAAAATTTTGACTCAGAAAAACAAACATTTGCACGTCGGCAGGAAGACAACACGAGGGATAAAAAAAGCCTCTAAAAATAAACAAATAAACAAACAAACAAACAAACAAACAAACAAACAAACAATGCATTTCCCAGTTCCTCTCCGATAAATCCGCCATGGAGACGGCCCTGAACCTACCGTCGTACTTTGCGATGTCTTCGTCGGTGTCGTCCTTCTTGGCGTTGGACATCACCCAGCTGGGGACACGGGGACAGACAGTTAAATTATCACAAGTCTCACATGTCCACAAAGACATTAGGGATGTCTTCCATGTTGCAAAGCGTGCTCACCCGTCTAGCGTCCCCCGGTCAAAAGACTCGGCGATGAAGTGTTCCCCCATCGGCTCTGGAGCCTTGTAGATCACCTGGACAGACGACAGGAGGAGGAGGAGGAGGGAGGAAGAGGAGGGAGGAGGAGGAAGAGGAAGGAGGAAGAAGGAGGAAGAAGAGGAGGAGGAAGAGGAAGAAGAGGAAGAAGAGGAGGAGGAAAAAGAGGAGGAGGAAGAAGAGGAGGAGGAGGAAGAGGAAGAAGAGGAGGAGCAGGAGGAGGAAGAAAAGGAGGAAGAAGAGGAAGAGGAAGAAGAGGAGGAAGAGGAGGAGGAAGAAGAAGAGGAGGAGGAAGAGGAAGAAGAAGAGGAGGAGGAAGAGGAAGAAGAGGAGGAGGAAGAAGAGGAGGAGGAGGAAGAAGAGGAGGAGGAGGAGGAAGAGGAGGAGGAAGAGGAGGAAGAAGAAGAAGAAGAAGAGTAGGAAGAAGAAGAAGAGGAGGAGGAAGAAGAAAAGAAGAAGAAGAAGAAGAAGAAGAAGAAGAAGAAGAAAGGAGGAGGAGGAAGAAGAGGAGGAGGAGGAAGAGGAAGGAGGAGGAAGAAGAAGAAGAGGAAGAAGAAGAAGAAGAAGAAGAAGAAGAAGAAGAAGAAGAAGAAGAAGAAGAAGAAGAGGAGGAGGAAGAAGAAGAAGAGGAGGAGGAAGAGGAGGAAGAAGAAGAAGAGGAGGAGGAGGAAGAAGAGGAGGAGGAGGAAGAGGAAGGAGGAGGAGGAAGAGGAAGGAGGAGGAGGAAGAGGAAGAGGAGGAAGGTAGTCATGGTAACTCATTACATCTCTTACAATCCTCATCCTCATTATTTATCATTACTATTTAAGCAGTTGCACATTCTTGTATTCCCAACTTGTTTATATTAAAATATTTGTTCTTGTATTTTATCTTATTATTATTTCATGTACAGTACCAGCCAAACGTTTGTTTTCAACACTACGTAACACTTATTAACTTTAGTTTTACAGTTATTAATGAAAGTAGAGATTTGTACTTGGCAAAGAGCGTTGGGTGGAATCATTCATGTTATTTTGGGGAATTAAAAAGAACATTGATATAGGACAACATGGGGACAACATGAGGACAACACGAGGACAACACGAGGACAACATGAGGACAACATGAGGGACAACATGAGGACAACATGAGGACGACATGAGGACGACATGGGACAACATGAGGACGACATGAGGGCAACATGAGGGCAACATGGGGACACCATGGGGACACCATGGGGACACCATGGGGACAACATAGGGACAACATAGGGACAACATGAGGACCACATGAAGACCACATGGGGACCACATGGGGACAACATGGGGACAACATGAGGGCAACGTGAGGACCACATGAAGACCACATGAAGACCACATAGGGACAACATAGGGACAACATGAGGGCAACATGGGGACAACATGAGGGCAACATGAAAACAACATGGGGACAACATGAGGGCAACATGAAAACAACATGGGGACAACATGAGGGCAACATGAAGACAACATGGGAACAACACGGGGGTTAATTAAATTGAAGAGGATACCTTGGGCGTAGGAGGAGTTTTTGGCGCAGGTGGAGCGTCCTCCTGCATGTCCCCGTCTCCCTCCAGCTCCAACTCGTCCTCCACGTCTAAGTCGTCGCCCAGACCGTCCTCAATCAGGTCCTCAGCCTGAGAGACGAGGCTGAGGGAGAGGAGGCCCGCGGCCAGAAGAACCAACAACCCGACCTTCTGATTCATAGTCTGCAGAAGATGGAGGCACAGAATCAAAAACCATGTCTCCATAAAGACTTCCACCGCATTTAATAACAACCCCTAGAGGGACAGTTAGAGGAATTATAACCTCGTGTTGTCTTCCCGTCAAAACTGAAAACCAACACTGTTGTTGTCCTTTTTTCAATATTTGTCCCTTTTGTTGACGTTTTCAACACTACGTAACACTAACTTATTAACTTTAGTTTTACAGTTATTGTTGGACTTTATGGCCCATAAACCTCATTTATAGGAACTTCTACCTAATGTTTGAGTTAGAGCAGAACAGTGAAGACATGTTGGACGGGGACATTTCCCTTCATACGTCCCATTTTAACGTCAGAACAAAAAGACAAAACGAGAGTTTACTCGGAAAGCGCAATGTGCTAAATAGTTTCTCGATGACTTCGTTTGTGGTCGTGAGAACTTGATTAATTGCACCTCTCCGTCTGTGTGTGTGTGTGTGTGTGTGTGTGTGTGTGTGTGTGTGTGTGTGTGTGTGTGTGTGTGAGAGAGAGTGACTCCACCCCCGTGTGTCTCTGGCTGAGTGTGTGTGTGTGTGTCTTACTCCCTCCTGCTCTCTGCCTGTGTGTGTTTGTGTGTCTCTAGCCCTGTGTCTCTGCCTGAGTCTTCCTGTGTGTGTGTGTCTCTGTGTGTGTGTGTCTCTGTGAGTCTCTGTGTGTGTGTGTGTGTCTCTGTCAGTGTCTCCCTCTTTGTGTGTGTCTCTCTGTGTATGTGTCTCTGTCAGTCTCTTTGTGTGTGTGTGTCTCTGTCAGTCTGTGTGTGTGTGTGTGTCTGTCAGTGTCTCCCTGTGTGAGTGTGTGTGTCTCTGTCAGTCTCTCTGTGTGTGTGTGTTTCTGTCAGTCTGTGTGTGTGTGTGTATCTCTGTTGTCCCCTGTGTGTGTGTGTCTCTGTGTGTGTGTCTCTGTCAGTGTCTCT